>JTDE01000749.1:42428-68307 GCA_014338405.1 Paragonimus skrjabini miyazakii
CAATCCTTCACTTGCTCTCGCTCCTGATTTACTAGAATTGCAAAGAGCGATTAGTCAACTTCGCAACGTTAAGGCTGCAGGCAAAGATGGATTGCCAGGCGAAATCCTGAAGAATGGCGGGTCGTGCACTGCTCCAGCTGGTTCACTCCATCTGGGAGCACGAGGCGATACAGCAAGATTTCAAGGATGCTGTGACAGTAACTTTGTTTGAAGTTAAACGTAACAAGCAATTCCTCGACAGCTATTGGGGCATCAGTCTGCTAAGCTGCGCAGGCAAGGCACACGCCAGAATCCTTCTGAACCGGCTGAACACGGAAGTCTTAGAGGCCAATGTTCCTGAGGAACAGTGCGGATTCCGAGCGAATCGGAGTACGATCGACCTGGCGTTCGCTGCTCGACAGCTTCAAGAGAAGTGCCGGGAACGGAACCAGCCCCTGTGTGCCCTCTTCGCAGACTTCACCAAGGCGTTTGATTCTGTGAGCCGCGAGGCGCTGTGGACAGTGCTTGGCAAGTTTGGATGTCCAGGTACGTTCGTCAGTTTGATTAGATTGTTACATTTGGGCATGAGCGCGAAGGTGCAATCGTGCGGATCTACCTCCGATGATTTTGACATTGTCACTGGCGTGAAGCAAGGTTGTGTCCTGGTTCCATCCCTATTTAGCTTATATTTGACTGCCATGCTAACAGTTGCTTTACAGGAATCTGGGGAGGACGGTGTTAAGGTAGAGTACCGGACGGATAAGCGTCTGCTGAATATTTGACGTTTCGGCGCCCCAACCCCACTACATACCTCAACGATGCGCATGCTTCTGTTCGCAGATGACAGCGCGCTGTTCACACACAGCGAGGACGAATTACGGCGACTGGCCACGGCTTTTGGGACCGCGGCATCCAAGTTTGGACTGGATATCAACACAGGTAAGAAATTTTCTTTCTTTCAGCCTTCTCCAGGCGGAGGTGCTACCTGTGCACCTTTACCCCAAATCTGTGTTAACGGAGATGTTGTCAGCAGCTGCACAAATTTCTGCCACTTGGGCAGCGATCTGTCCACCGATCTGTCCGTGGACCGCGAGTTGAGAGCTCGTGTGGCAAAGGTTGGTACTGCTTTCGGACGTCTTGAAAAACGCATTTGGAAGAACCACAGACTGAAGCCGAGCACTACGTTCTTTGTTTACCGCTCAATCGTGCTGTCTATACTCCTGTACGGCTGTGAAACGTGGTCATTGCATCGGCGGAACGTGCGCTATCTCAGCCACTTTCATTTGCAATGTCTAAGACGCATCTTGGGTATTCGGTGGTCTGACATGGTTCCGAACACTGAGGTACTGCGGCGAGCGGACGTGAACAGGATGGAAGCCTTGCTGACGTTTAGTCAGCTTCGTTGGCTGGGTCACGTCCGTCGGATGGGCGATGACCGTATCGCGAAGCAGGTGCTGTATGGACAACTGAGATCAGGTAAGCGAAATCCCGGTGGCCAGAAGCTGAGGTACCAGTATGCTGTGCAGGTAAGTCTTTCACGTTGTAAAATTGATTTCAGATGTTGGGAAGACTTAGCATTGTACCGGACTGCCTGGAGAAATACTATTCGGACGGGCATCCACGAGTTCAACGCGCAGTTATTGCGTGGCCAGGAATGAAAGCGCGCGGTACGCAGAGTAACCATCGGTGCCATAGGTCGTGGTGAGATGACTATATGGCGTTGCGATGTGTGCGGCCGCGAGTGCGCTGGCCGCTTGGGATTAGTTGGTCACCAGCGTACTCATAGTACATCATCAGCGAAGGGACAACGAGTACGTTAGGTTCATATAGGTCATATTAGCATATCCATTCTACTTTTGTTAACTATTGCATCGACCATGACCATAGTCGTTTGGCAACTAATTCGCTCCTCTTTTCAGAAACTTGGGCGTCTGTGATCTTCTACCCATAATTTTCTTGGGCTTTGTTGGTGTATTGAATGATGAGTCGTCTGTCTTTGAGTTTTGTTTTTCAAGGTTACCTCTCTAGAATGCACTAACATGCACTCGTATACTGAAATGTTTCTTGTGTCACATTTCACACATCTTTCTTCCTAGTATAGATCTTGTCATTGCAGTCTCTCTCACTGTTTAGTTTCTGAGAGATAAGAGTTTCCTTTTCGTGCTAGCCATTCAAGTGGCTAACCAGCATTGGCCGGCTGGACACAAAGGCCTCACCCACACACCTACTGGTCTTATTCCTTCGGGTTTACACCTGTTACCTGATGTGTGAGTGGAACTGCAAGTGGTGCGGCGCAAGCCACTTGGGGTGATGGTTTAAAGCGCAGGCGTCCCTCGGCTTCGGTCACTGTGACAGGCTAATCCGTTTCGGATGCCGCCAACCACAGAATCTGTTGATTTGCTGACGCATCAGTTGCATTTTTTTAAATGAATGGCCCTCTCTAAGGGGGTACACTGTCGTCCAACAAAATGGCTTGTTGTGTTGCCATACGATACTCTGTCTGTGCGGGCTTGGGTTCCGTTGAGGCAACCGGTTTATCCATATTATTTCGCTTCTCACAGTAAACACCCAGCACAGATCAGTTAATGATGGATTAAACACTTTGTCCCGCGAGAATCTTAACGCTTAGCCAAGTATGCAGATATATACCATGGGATGATTCGGTCATTATTTCAGGGACCAGTTACACGCCCTCAACATTTCGTGTGTAAATCAATTGACACACTTTGTCATGCGATTAAAAATTTACTAATCCACACAAATCCACTGAATCACAGTCGCATTTTGCGACGAGCGTGTGTGTGTGTACTGCACCTACATGTCTAATCACCACTTCTCGATATGTTTATTTAAATGATTCAGTTCCACATAGCACCGAAACACCCACAATGCTTTAATGCCCAATTCATTCTTCCGTTCTTGCCCGGAAGAATGCATGTATTGGACAAAATCTGAAGTGAATAAGCTCATCAATAGTATGATCGTAAACGAAGATATTCGACTTTACTACTATCAAAGCACATCTGCCTTCATCTGCTACTGAGCACATCAGGTTGTTCACTTAGACGGGAACGCTTAAAACTGGTGCGCTTCTCTGAAAGTGATAGCTGCGACCTTATAGTTCAAGTAATACAACCCTTATAAAATTCTGTCTCATTCCCAGTCACCACATACCAGTGGCTTGCCAAAATTCATTGACGTTTATCTGTGATGTCACCGCCTAAAGTCAGATGTGCAGACACGATGTAATTTTACGGAACATGGAGTGTGTATGCGCCGCGAAGTAGGGCTGGATGTTGAAGAAGCCAATCCACAGATATCTGATGGGTTGTCTTCGACAGTCTAAGTGAACTATCTCGACGATCGGTCACTTACATTCTTTATTCGTGTTTCGGTCTGTAAATTCTGTCGAAGTTTGGTACCACATATATATAGTGGTAGTCAAAGATATACTAAGAGCGGACGAATTAATGCACAGGATCGTCGAAGTATTTGACTCTTCATAAATTGCAGTAGGATAGTTACTATCAAATTTTTTTGTCCTACAACTGCTCTGTCTCCCTACCAACCGTATTAGGATGATTTGGCATTGCCGATTACACTGATATAGCATAGTAGATTGGACATCCTTATTCGTCTATCAACAGAAGTCAAAAACCTCCATTACGTGTCCCAGAATTAGCAACCAACACAATTACTGTAACTACCGTACTCTCTTTGTAACGTAAACAGATACACAGTAAGTAATTTTTACGAAACAAAAGGCCGGGTATTGCCGTTTCCGAATAGGACTCAGAAGCCATCACCTCAGAGCACCCAAACCATTTTTACGTACGTCTCAATGACGAATGGATTGGTTTCTTTTTAAAAAACCTGTAATACCGAACGTGTTGATTGGAACGTTGAAGTTAGGAAGATTTTCTTTGATACTCGATTCACTGGTGTTCCTTCAACTTCAGATGAATATTCGAACCTGTCTACCTTAACGTCGTGGCATATCCAGTTGAATGGGGAATATAAGATAGAGCTATACTGCATGTTTCAGTCACCTTCTTATTCGGGAACTTGAGCTTAGTCAGTTCTTCAAGTACTGTCGATATATCAGAGATAACCCTATTTTAACTTGCATAACGTCATACCATAACGTCATACCATGCATAACTGATTATGACGTAACTTGCTGAGGCTAAAGCTCTAGATCATCCAGATGAACTGCATGCAACATTAGTGTCACAGTACTTACAATATGTAACAGCCCGTGACAACCTTGGAAAAAAGTCGAATACATTCATGATGATATTCTGAGTTTTCAAGTAAGGTGCAGCCTTGAATTGGTGAAACATATTCATGTCCACTAATAGCAAGACCTTGTGTCTTGAAATTTGCTTCCTTCTTGTCTGAACAGAACATACCCAATTTAAATCTTCCATCATATATGCAAATCTTCATCTTTGTTTGCTGTTTCACATTTCTCATTTCATGTCGTTTCCAAAACGGACTTCTTCACATAGATTTTTCCTTTTGCTATTGTGTGCTATTTTAGTAGAACCGAACATGGGGTCAGGTACACGTAAGTGTTGAAAACTTCTAACCTACACAAATGAAGAGAACAGAAAAATTCTGGCTAACCAATCTAAGTATCGCTCATTTTTTCAGCAATATCCTTTGCCTTAATCTCCCTTAGTTTCTCGCTTTATAGTTTCCACATTACGATAACTTTTAGTTACTACCTAGCTTTTAATAAAATAAATTTCCACAATACAGTGAAGGTTGACGCTGCTGGCCTGTCCCACCAGCTTGACACGACAGTCAGGCCTGTGCATTACTGACTAGGATCGTTGTTGCTCACATCAAGCACAACGTTGTCAGACAAGTCAAAGGAGAGCGCCCAGATGAAAAGTAGTTAAACTCATAAGATTTTACTTAGCATCAAAAAGCACGTGTAAGATTGCTCGAGTAGTATGGCGTAAGTTCAGCGTTGTTGCCTTCTGAATAAGGAACAAGTGCATTTAAAACTTAACTTCCAAACAGAAAAGCAACTCGATCACCCGACAGCCCATTGTTGTTATCAGTGTACTGGCCTACTCAATCGAAAAATCATTGGTGCAATTCACAAGTTCAAGCTGACCCTAGGAACACTTGATTTGTGCAGCAGACATCGATGTCTGCACCATCGTGTTAGACATGCCTCACAACCAAGTGAAACGAACTCTCCCTTAATGGGTTCCAGATAGGGTTTTCATATAAAACATATTATTTCGGTGAGGTTTCTCTTACCAACCACCTACCCCTGTATAAATAGACGAAAAGTATTCGAAAATATCTAGGAGCCAACACTAATACAAAGTATTTGAGGAAACTTTGTGTAAGCGGACAACTGTTTAAATAATGCAAATGTTCAGCCTACGACCGTTCATTTGCGTGCTCCATGGGACAGCGAGTCAGTTCCCCCACCGGATATTATTTGCCTAATTCATCAACAAGTTGACTTAACAACTAAATGAGAGCGAAACCTAAAGAATCTGACTTCCTTGTTATGTAAAACTTGTATGTATCACCTGCCTTGCTCAGGACCTTCTGTCGCTCATATCGCTGGTTGGAAAAGCTGTCTGAGATAATGGACTGTCTAGTCAGTAATAAACTTGCATCCATAACATCATCGTTATCTTATTTTACCTCACTTTATCAGGCTTACTCTCTTCTCCTCGTCTTGGCAACACTTTATTCCAGAATATTCCATGTTGCTGATATGGAGAAAGGCGACTCGAAACACAGCGTTGCCTAATCAAACTCATGACAGTCATGAAAGACTGTATGACGTTGTGGTGTCAGAACTGCTTTACTCGCAAACCTGAGTCATCTTGTCGGTATATAGACTTGGCCAAACCATGCATAGCTAGAGCGGTAAAGTACACACTTGACGAGGGAAATTGTGAACGAAACAGTGGAGGGGTTTATACTTTCATAGGTAATGTTGTATCGATGCAATTACTGTAATCAAGATGACACTCCTTTAAGACCAGATATTTGCAAACTTTTAAAATGTTTTCAGTTCTGTTATTGTACAGTATAGCTGACTGTTTATCAAAAGACATCAAACGCTTTCTAATTTACAAGGGAGTGTGACCCATGTCAGTGACAATCTATCATCCGGAAAATTAACAATATCGGTTAGATCACACAAACAATGCAAAACTTCTTGGGAAGAGTTGTACTTATTTTCGCTTCATCAACGCGTTTCAGTATCAGGATGCTCAAAGCAACTCGCCAGTTGTGACCATACTGATGAAAAAACTGCATCCTCCTTAAGAACAACCTCACATTTTACAAACCAGTGCGTAAAAGTGTCCATTGGCTAGTAGTTATTAGCATCCATTGAGTTATAACGATACAACTGGAAGTAGCTCTGTGACAAATACGGTTGTCGTCACTCATACGATAAGGGATCCGAATCCAGTACCATTCCAGCCATGCCTTATACATTCGAGTAGCCTGGATGATCAGATTACACGTGACATACTGTAAAAAGCACATTGTGTTGCTTGGTCGATTCACAATACATCAGTGTGAAATGAGTCTTAGTTACAGTATGTACCTAACAAGTCACTCAAGATTGAAATTCGCTTATACAAGTGGGATCGAAACGCGGCATTAACAAGCTTTACGGTTTACTAGTTGCTGCAGCAAGGCCTTTGAAGGCAAAATAAGGTGCCTGTACCAGGAAGTAACCAATTACTCCGGTCAATACACCCAATCAGACTCTGTTTTGATCATTCATGGGAATTTGGGGATTTTTCTTGAACATCACCAACGCATTACATTGATTTTCACATTCAGATAAACGACGAATTCGATATTTTTGAAAGACAAACTCAAACTGAATTCTTCCTAGAGTTCGTCCTCGAAAGCAGCCAACTTAAAATCCGATTTACATGTGAAACCAACGATCAAATATGAATGGTGTGTTGTGTCAGAAAAGGACACAATCCTCACTAAGCCATACAGGCAATGATAGCAGAAAGGGATAACACGTGACTCAAGAAAAGCACACACTACAGTCTGATATTTACAGGTCATAGCGTCACTCCAAAGTGCGTGGATGAGTTCACCGTTGACCGATGCAGGCGCGACCAATCAGAACTCAGCGTGAGACTTTGCTTGAGTACGGGACACAGACGTACACGGCAAAATGCAATTTACATCGATAAAGATCCCCTACGGTATATCGGTAACCAAAACGATTGTTCGGTGGGGTAAATTGAACTCGTGATTTCAACCGGGAAGTCCTGACCAGGAAGCACTCAAATGGGCACAAAAGGAAAAATGATCACCTTCCTTGCAAATGTTTGGGGGTTCCAAGAGTGATTGTAGCCGGATGTTCTTAGGTGATAATGTGAAATCGGTGGCTCACTAGCCAACGCAATGATGTTACTAGAACGTGGACCAAATTTTAACTATCAAACTGCCCAATAATATGCGTAACGACGGTTGCAACGTCAGTCTCTAAATAACAGGTTTATGGGTTTACATAAATATCCCCCAACATCTTTGTTTAGTAGGTTAATAGAACATGGCCAAACACAGTTGAAGAGTGTGTTTGTACTTGTTATAACTAAAAGTAACGTATGAAAAAGGCTAGTGTAATTAACTCTTATCAATTCCCTGATTTTTTCTAAACCGGTATCATCTACACACATCTCATAAGCCAACCACCTGAATGGTTCAAAAAATTCTTAGGATAATTGATGAATTCATGTACTCCTATCAGTAGCGATCGTTGGATTTTGACAGGTGCTACTTCCCTCTAGTTTACAACAAAGATTGTTAGAACACAATTCTATCAAGGGTTTCATGTTAGTGTTTTCAATGTGTAACAGATTGTTCGGGTACTACTGCAAAACACTTCATACTATTAGTCGGAACAACGGCTATTAAACGGTACATTGTTATGCATATTTCAGTTTTCAAATGGACGTATAAGCAAAAGATAGTGATTTGTTTTAAAATATGCATAGCTGGCAATCAAGGTTGCAATGCGTAAATTAACAATCAGAAGTTGTGTACTGTGTATAGTCGATATAACCCTAAACCATTGATTTATCAATTTCAATTACTGACCATATGAAAGATAATATGCAAGACTGATTTTGGTGGATATCCGCTAACCGAAGTTTAACCGATATTGGTGGCGCATGAATCAAACTAACACCCATTTACCGTTAGAGGTTCGCACCCTTGTTTACTGTATTCTGCAAATCATCAAAATGTTTTCCGTTCTGTTAGATGTCAATTTATTTGAAAAAGCATATTGAGCCAAAACATGAATAGCAATGTAAGACTTAGTAGATCAGACGTCTAGTACGAAAACGTGATGTCTGAATGAACAATGTCACATCCGTCGTAACAACTGCTTAGTCATTAATGGCCAACTGGATTAAAGCCTGAAGTTTGCTTACAAAACTGATAATAGCGAAAGGTAGGCTGAGTTCTGTCAGACACATTTGGTCTAACAATGCTCGTCCCCGTTACCGCTTGTCATGCCCTAACTATGGTCTGTCTCCTAGCCCATACGAAGCGAGTGCAATCCCGGGTCAAATCAAACGTCAGATTTTAATTAGCACAAATACTCTGGTAAGAACAATACGAACGCTGACATCAGGTCAAGGTAATCATGATGAAAACGAATACTGCGGTGTCAAAAATAATCGAGAGGTAGCGTATAATGACCTAGGTAGCATTAATACCATCAATCTCGAAAATACTTGGGAATACTACTGAAGGAGAATGGTAGATGCTTTCTTTCCAAACAAGCGTATGCACACATCAAAATGTTACATATTCGATAAGTAGATTGTTAGTGATGCAATGAGAGTGTGCGCATGTTTGACAATCTTTTTAGACTACCGGTGGAACATAAAAAATGGATCATACCGGCTGTCAGTTTATGCAGTCGCACACGTGAATCGTATACGACACGTTTTGTCTGTTTATCAAATCTTCTATCCTCTGGTTTCCATAGCATACGATTAAGATAGTCGAAAATTGGGGCACTTAATCCACATGCATTTTTGTTGGAACCCGACAGTAGAGAACCACTGCTAGTACTGCTCCGTTTCTTTCTTGTAAACGATCATTGGAGCTACTATATTTCATCTTCCGAGGTGTACTTTTCAAAATTTACAACGCTACATGAAGTTAAATTATAACTCAGTTCGTCAAACACACCTTCTGTCCGGGTATCAATCAAGACGAGCATGGATACAACCATTTTATGTTTTATTGTTTCTGAGTCTACCTTTGACGCACATTGCGTGTAGTGGATGTACGGTAAAGTGTACAGCGGACGTCTCAAATTCGTTTGATACATATCGAACTGAAAAGTATCTTTTCGAAGACAAAACTGAGGTGCCGTAATTGTCACTGGCCTATTCGACAGAAGGCCAATCACGTTAAGAAATTTACTGTTCACTATAAATATTTTCTATTTTGTCAGTCCTGTCCAGATTACCGTAGAATTTCCTAGACTTCCAGTGACTTTTGATTATCTTAAAACATAGTTATTCAATACAGCTAGTGTCATCCGTAAAACTGACTAAAAGCAAAAAAAACCCTTCACATGCCCTTTACGGCCTCAATGCTTTTTGATTTTCCATCTCACCTCCCCCTCATGCTGTTTCTAATGTATTGTCCATGATTAACATCATGAGCATACAGATGTCCTTACTCACACAAGTGTGATAACTGCATTATAACGTTCATACTGTGGGGTGTAGGGAAAAACGAAGAGTCTGGATCGACATCTTAACATAATATTTTCTCTGTCTTTTAGAACATTGCGGACGACATCAAAATGGTTAGTGATTTCTGCGTAAAGACCCATTGTACCTCCCAACATAACGATAAAGTACCAAGTGGATTAAAAGGTGTTATTAGCAGACGTTTAGTGTAGACAGACGCAAATGTTAAATTATAGTACACAACCCTACTTTCCGTTAACCAACAATTTTACATGCACCGGTTGTTGATAGCTTAATTAAGAATGTACAACCTCGTTGTATCTTCAGTGATCTATTTATAGACATATGCAGTTATGGCTTAAAAGTCACCGACGTAAAAAAAAATGGATTGCTAGTGTAAAGCCACTGTAACTACGCCAGAAAACAATGCCAGAAAACCGATTGAGGAACCAATGTTTCAGTCCTTGTAATCTCACCTAGTCTGTTTAGATTAGCATATATCTCAATATGTATATTAGACCATAGTGACAGCTGTGGTTCCTCAAGTGTGCCGGTCGTGGCATTGACGATATGTCACATGCGGTTGCCCTATTGACTATTATGACTGGTACTGATGCAGTCGCTCCACTGCACCTGCCTCGATCAGCCAAGCCAGTGCAGATAAACAAATGTATCATCCAACTTCACCTATCGTGTGCATAATACTTGCGCACACGTGCACTTGGTCTGTAACATTCAGTTTATGTAGCCAAAACTAACTCGGTCTACAAGTGAATCACGCTAGCCGTCTGTCTGGTTAAATGAACAAACCCCTCGTTGACTGACTACTGTTTCACTTAGATCCCGATGACTTGCCGGACGCTCAGATGACCTCGAGAGAGTGTCACTCATTATGCCGTGCAGATTTAGCCAAATAAATGCGCAGACCCCGGACACCTGGCTAACGCATAACCCGCGACCGTTCTAACGTGCCCGCAAGTTTTTGATCGCTAAACCAGACGACGTGCAATGCTGGCAACAACACAACCAACTAGCAAAGAAACGGGTGATCCATTGGAATAGGGCGAGTCTGAACGAAAACTGATTGCCGACGAAAAACCGAAACCTGTGATAGCAATAAAAAATAATAACCGCCCAACTTTTATCACCCTACATTTGTATCCTGATTAACTCATATTCTAGGTATTCCTCAATGGCCGTGCGTTGCAACGTTGACCGAAAATTTAGACACAATTCTACAATTCTCGAGTAGAATAGGTGATCTTTTGTGTTGGATGTAATTCGGTCATCCGGTTGATCCACGTTAAAATACAACGTCCAGGCCACCTATTACCTAGTTCATAGGGGTTGTTTCAATATTCAGCACGAAGAGTATGCGCAGCTTTCGAGCAAACACAACGAATGATCCGGGGTAACCGATGAGGACAAGTTACTTAAAATAAACACATATCGACTCCTATTTACACTGTAACGAATTGTAATCCGTGTAAGCAACATTTGTTTAACAGTTCGGAAGTGTTGTCAACTATATTGTCATTGGGAGTTTACATGCAAATTAACTAATACCAGTCAGTTAGCGATTGCCATCAAAAAGTGGGCCCAAGGTCACCTTGGCCCTTCTGCTTGGTGTTTCTCTTTCAAGAACTGCCTTTCTCCAGTTTAACGACTTTAGCATATCATGTGAGAAACAGAAATTACCACTCACTAACTTAGCACTAATAGTGAATGAATGAGATTACTTGCATACTTTCGAAAACTTCCTCGGTGGAATCAATTTTGCAATTTCGTTTTAACTATTCTCCGAAAGAGTTGTAATTCATTACGGGGATTTTAATTGTCCGAAGTGCTTTTGCAAGAATAATGCAAAAGAGATGTACAAGGAAAATGATCTGTTATCGTTAACTGAGCAAATTTGTACCAAAAGGCTTAACACACTTTAAAATGTATATTATACAACAAAGTTGGTGATCTAAATAGCTGATTGGTTAAAAACAATAATTTTTTTGTTCAATCCTAGTTCTCAAGCAAACAGGCAAACAACCGCTATTTCAGTTGTTTACATCTGTTTTTGTAGAAAGGTTTACTTGATTTGTGTCATTGTTGATAAGATTTTAAGACACAAGGCTTAAATAGATGAATGGTATAGACCTAGTAACATCCAAGATTATTTTTCGATTTCTCATGCATACCGATTAAAACAGTAACAGCCACATCAATACGGTTGACTTATAGGAAAGTATAATAAATTATCCTAGGTTTGTGTGCATATGCAGTACACGAAATGAGTAACTGGTGTTCAATTAAGTTCACTAATGCAAAAAAACTCTTTTTGTGATGGCGTTCCTCTACACATATTGGGGTTTCTGTCCGATAACAGCCAACTTTCCTAATGAACTCAAAATGTGAATACTATGTGAACCAAAAGAGTTAAAGAGAACGTATAGTAATACTGCGTATTATTGAGTACGCCGTTGTATATGTTCTCAATTTTACACAACACACAAATCTGATTGATCCAGTAGATTGTTACAAGAGAAATCAGTGTAAACAGAGTCATCGACTACTATTTATATTAGAAGTCATTACGTCTATTTACACGTACCGTTACCAAAGTGTTAGATTCACACAAGTAGCCCACAATGTAAAATTACAACAGAGATGAGTGACGGTCATCCAAGTCGGCCGTTACCTCTCAGGTGTGTATTCACCCACAATATCACCTTTGATCTGATTAAAAACCCCTCGTGGGTTTTGGTGTTTCTCTAACTAAGTATACGTCTTTTTGTATGACTACTATCCAGTTCTGACGCACAGGTTTCTTTCGTCCAAATAACAGCCCTCGGTGTAATGTGTTAAATGAACCGCAGAAACCAATTGAATGTTTAGCATGGTATGAGTCTAATGTTGTTCAAGAATTTTTCTCGAATTCTTGGCCATACTAACTAAAACCTAAAGAACGATTCAGTTGGATTACTTTGCTACTGTGTATTCATAAAAAGAGGAATCGACTGAATAACTTGTATATTTTATTATCGTTTTCATTCGTTTACTGCTCAGTTTGATGAAGAAAGGGGAACGAAGAATTGTGGATGATGTTCAATCTATATGAAAACCCAAAATCCCCCACTGCTCATCAATACTCATCAGATGTTTATGAGTAATCAGTGGGCATCTCCGATATGACGAGTGAGATCTTTGGTCTATAGTAAACTTTCAGCCAAAACATTATGCCATTCTACTAAAATACGTTAATAGGCTCATTCCACTCTTCCCTGTGCATGATTAACTTTCAGATACGCACCGAGCCGTAGGACTGAGGTCCAAGAAGGGACTTCATTTAATATCAATCATCAATCGTCGAATAATTTACTTCAAGGTACAAAGCTTCATGATCAAAGATAGTGCTGACAGAAGAACAAATCTACACCATATTAAGTTTTGTTCCTGGCAGCGACAATAATAATCTTATAATCAACTAGTTTACTGGTCGGACACTAGAGCAGACTGAGTAGTTTTATTATAAGATAACTTTAATTCACGAAACTAGTCTAAGTACGTAGACCTCTTCGTATATCATATCGCAAATCGCTTTTGGTCTTTCTGTTAGCACTGTTGAGTCAAGCAGCCTATGCTTCATCTCTACAAATCAAAAGTGAACCATGAATAAAAATGCGGCGCTGAACAATTGGAGGTAAGAAGAACTGAGCTTAAGCCTGGAAACCAGATGGGTAAACGCCTACCAAAATAGGAACACAAAACTGATATGCAAGTCAAAAACAACGTGATTACGAACATCCGAAAAACACCAGCATCACCGAACACGGAAAATCGTCAGATGGAATAACGTGTGATTAGTTAAACACGTTTTGCTTGCATTATGAAACAAATCTATTAGTGTGCGCAATGACCATTACAATCAGATACCGTCTTGCTGTTTCGTGCATATAAAAATCACATTGTTCAGGTATTTGGGTTGTGGTTTGAAATTCCTTAAGCTCGAACCGTTTACAACAAGCATCAGTAGTGATGGAGTAAAACGTGTACAAGTATAAACAGTGTAGCGTCAGTCTTTAGTATCATGTGTACAAGTTTGCAACGAAAAGTAGATCATTGTGATATTATACTTTCCAATACTTGTAGCACCTAATTTATCTGCTAACACGTGAACGTTTTAAAAATATGCTTTTTCAAGGTCTAGGTTTTGTCAATATTATCAATCTCTATCGGTTACACCAAAAAATGAGGTTTCGTCGGATGCAAGACAGCTATCTAACTGCCATATAACCTGTACACTTTTGAGATTAGCAGACTGACAGATGAAACGCATTCGGGTATTTTTGATGCAACTGAAAGATCTTAACATCATATGTGATTTTACTGTACCAAACCATGTATGACTGCAGTTCTACTTCATGCAATGAGACATTAGTAATCCAGACAATTCATATCGCGAACTGCAATCGGGGATAACAGAATCGACCAGTCACAGGTCTTGCTATGGACTCATGATTACGTATCCTACAGTATTCTACAATATATATCTTACCGTATATGGAAATAAGAACACTTGAATAGCGAGATATCTCAGTAGTTTTCTGTACCCACTTTAGTCACATTACCTGTTCACACACAAACAGAGTGGAGACAAAATCGACTAAAACATCAAAGGTCGTATGTTTAAGTAGCAACCTTCAGAAAAACTTAAGGTCATTATTAGTTATGTTTGTACATAAAGTCAATGATCAGTCTAATGGACATCAATTAGCATGTACCCACAGATTGCCCTTGAATATCAGCTTACTGTAATCGAAAATCGGTTTAAGTTTCTTTAAGACGACGGCAAATGTATGTTTTCGCTGTTTTCTAATTCGTAGTAAACACCATGCTAACCACTACGATGAAGAAACTTTGGCAAGCTAACTTACCTATCGTTGGAAACCTCTAGTTTCCAAGTCGAAAATCTGTCCTGCCATTTCCGCCCATCTTGATTCCTATCCAGCTATGTCAGACCAACAAGTTCCATTGACGGTTACTAATAAACGGTTGGGAGTTTGATCAAGTTCGGAATGAACGTCACTCACAGCTGATCACAGCTTTTGAATTGATATAATCTTTCCAGCTAGCATCATTTATTCCGTTTACATTCCCTCATGCAGTACATCAGACCTCGCCAGTTAGACCCGTTAAATGCCATATGATGAGTACTATCAATTTCAAACTCCTCACCGAAAAATTGATACCACTTGACTTAATTCACCTCAGAGCAGCACTCCGTGCTGACTATGGCCACAAGGGCTGGATGTAGCAAAACTGCAAATGAGCATTGGTGTCCTGCTGGCCAGCAGCTCATTGAAATCACACCTGACTGATGAGTCCAATCAAGAGAGAAGATCCACCATGAAGTGTTCGTCTGAATGTGGAAGATGTAAGACTTTTCAGTGTTGCTATTATGTGTAGAACAAAACAGCCCCAGAAGTCCACTGAATCCATTTTCGTCAGCTGGACGAATGACACATGCTAGCTAACAGGATGTATTGTGAGTTTGGTCATATAACCTAACACCATTCTGTCCACAGCCCCTCTATTAGATAATTTCAAACATACTGCGGACAGTTGGTTCGACCAAAGAAATCACCGAAGTCACGCACACGCTATAGTCCATCTCTAATCCTGATGATACATCTTGAAGTGCTAATGTAAATGCAAAGGAAGCAGTATATAGCCAGTCACGCATCCAGACACCAGCGAAGTTAAGTAACACGTGACTTTTTCTGTAGAAAACCAAAAAGACAACCCGCCTTGCGATTATTTGCGGCAAACAACAAAGAATAAATATATCACCCCTGCACAGATAGATTAATGCGCATAATCAGCTTATCCTAGCAGGTAGAAATATTCAGTGACCATGGAATCCTTATGTACAAAAACAGTTCCATCAAAAGATCTTTCAGAAACTAATAACTTCAAATTTACGTTTGTGAAATATACAGCAATAGATAAAACCAACATACCTGAACGGGTGAGGGATCAAATGTACACTGGGCTGTGACTCGATATATATAGACGCGACCTACAACCGGTACCTGAGATTTCTCCATGTCGAAACTGTACTGAAGCCCTGGAGCTCCGATTGCCACATCCTCTATCCCATCACCATCCACATCGCTTACTCGTGCAACCGAGTAACCGAAAAATGCCTGTCTGTATGGACCCTCTAAAGAAGCTGATACTTTCGTCGAATTCGGACCAGGGCACACGATATACACTCGACCAACGTTAGGTCCTTTTTGTGTTTGACTGTCGAATGGAGCACCGATTATAACAGCGTAATCCGCTTGACCAGTTTCTGTTACCAACGGAAGGTGAACTGTGTCCATGGCTTGACCAAATCCAGTATTCAAAAAAGTTCCGTTTATTTCCATGTCAATACGAAAGGCTTCTTCACCAAGATGAGTTCTTCTCTGACGAAATGCAATTACATGTGGCTGAGGGGTACCTGAAGGAGAGGCAACCAAAATGAGATTCTCTCTAGTCAAATAGTCTGCATCTTTAGATTGTCCGATTTGATGCTTTTCTGCACCAACTGTTGCTTCCGGTGCAGTCGGTGTCCACGTGACCTTGGTGCCAAAATTCACCTCTGTTCCAAGAATTCTGTGCACGGTTACCCAGCTGGATATGGAGGAGTTAGACACAGCGAAGTTGCGTAGAATATCATCTATCTGCTGAACTCTGCCGAAAGGCTGCGCATAAGGAAGACCAACGACTAGCTTAACGTTTGGAACCGTTGTGGTCCTATTCGTTGTTGAGGCAGTTTGTATCAAATCAATGGAGAATCCACCACCACAAGGCTGCGAATGACCGGAACTAGTACAAAATTGGATACTCTCATCAAAGGTCTCACCAGTCTGGTTGATCTTGACCCACATTCCTTCACGGCGAAAGCGAATACGGCACAAACCACCTGGATGTAGGTGATCTGCATGCCACAGCGGATCACAGAATACCAACACTGCTCCATCTGCTGGAGCTGTTAGCTGCAAGCTTGCCAATCCAATTCCAAGAAGACCGGCTCTGTCGTTTGCATCCGCAACTGGCTTCGAGTCAAAGTTCCCCACTCGGTTGATTTCCAACGGATGACATTCAGTTAACTGAAAGCCAGCAGGCGTCGTTTTCTGTGGAAATAATTCACAGCCGACCACTCCGACAACCTCAGTAGCAAAAGGAAAGTCACCAGTAGAATTTGAAGACCTCATCACCATGCCACCCATGACCACCCACGAGCCGGCACTTGGTGCAGAAGATTCACGGAAACCAGTCACAGTGACCCACTGAAATCGATTGCAAATCGACTTGTCTTTTGGTCGCAAATTATCAGCCCGGAGGACTGCATTACACAATTTCTCTTTGAAATTTTCATCGATAAAAGGTTGGAAAACATGCAAATTATTGTTGGGTTGTGTATTTACTGGAAACCAAGCTTCATCCGGATAAGTCAGACTGGCGATTTTGCGCAGTAAAGAAATAAGGTACACAAATGATAACCAGATAATCATGTCCAACTGCCCGAATACCTCCCGGACTTAGTTAGCCGGCTGTCTACACTTGATGCAGACCTATACTGTTTATAGAGTCTAAATCACATTTTGATTGGTGGTCACGCCGGTCAGTCAGGTGTCCGCACACCTACGCAAAATACATCAGACTAAGCCGTAGGCCGGCTGTTGACCAATGGTGTGTGTAATTGGTGGGCGCCGGTTTATACCTATTTTTAGACCCGTAGCTAGTGATAAACCATACATGATTCAGTGACATTGGCGTTCCACGGAGCTGTGTCCACGCCCCGATGGTTCGTAAATCGGTTAGGAAGATCAACAATTTGTCAAGTTCATAACAACATATTTGATAGTCGTCTACCTATAATTGGAATGCGCAGCAGGAAATAATCCGCGTTAATATAGGTCATCAGGACGCGTTTATTTGGTAATCGTCATGTGGAATCTGTCAAATAGTTATTGGATAGTCTAGTCAATTTCAAATAATAATTTTCGGTTCCGAACTTCAGTAATTTTGTAAGAGGAACTCAATTATTTCTTTTCATCTAGACCGTTTAAGAAGCCGTTTGGGAATTTGACTGGAAACTCACTGCAACGCTTCTTCTTGATAGAACAAGCTCGGGTAAACTAAAAGTCATTTTTATATAGAGGGATTTATTTCCTTCTGAAGATGAACAAGTAATTTTACGTTACCAAAAGGAGTCATAGAATGTACGTAATTGGAGAAATGTTGTACGCATCTCAACTGGTGAATAATCAGTGGTAACGCATGTGTGGTTGATTGGAAAAGACCCTTAGAAAGGTGAAGAAATTTGGTGTAATGACTGGTATCGAAAACGATCAAATTGCATCTCTAAATTCAGGTGGCTGGGTAGAAAAACGTAGGATGTTATGTTGAGACTCCAATGAAAAATTTGTTCAAGTTCAGTGAGGAGAAATTATTGACGTACTGTTTTAATTTTTCCACATTCAATTGTACATAATTTAAAAGGAGACCCGGTTGCAAAAGCCTAGAATACAGTTGAATGCGAACCAGTGGCAGTTGTACATAAGTCCGTTTTTTTTCCTTGGGAGTTAGATCCCGCGACCGTACCGTTTGGCTTCCAACTCAGCGAACCAGCTCTATGTATTGTGTTTTTCTGTGAGTGTTTCACATTATTACGACTCATTCGGCTTTTTGAACACCACTTCGGATGTACGTTCAAAACAGTCCACACAACCATCTAGAAGCTGAATTGCAGCTCCATTGGCAACAAATAGTTGTCGAACCTAAGGTACGTGTTTTCTGCTAACTCAATATGATCGGTCCTTTAATTTACCCCAAAGGTTTCAGAATATTTCTTTTGAATCACGTTTACTTTCATTAGGTCACTGAACGCTATTCACCCCGTCGCAAGTATACTGGGGTTACAAACACGGCACTCACTATGTGGAATGACGTTCACATTACCCAGTGAATTTGCGTAAAGTATCGCTGTGACAATAAATGTCATTAGCGAAATGTAGAAAAAACAAACAAATCGATTTGTAACACAAGTCGAGCCTTCTGAACACTCTATAGCAATCACAAAACGATAGGTACTTAGCTATGTGTGCATAATTTTGACTCTGAACTAACACTAAACCACAAATTATCCTGAGACCACATCGACTGTCATCTGAGAAATTACTGAATCAGAATGAATCGATTTAATTTTAAATTCTGCTCTAATTGAAATGTTAATAACCATAAAGTTTATATAGATGCTATAATGATTCCAAATATATTCACAGTGATTTGACTTTTTAACAGAAGTGCAGGAAGAAGCAACAAATTTTATTAATGACACTTTCGTGGATAATGAGGTTACATCTAAGGAAACCTCGTTGTACTTCCTGATGTTCAGTGAATTAGCCGCGTCGACAAAAAACAGAATGTTCTTTAAACTGAATAGCATCAATCGTGAGTTAGTTGATCCCAGTACCTTCACTACGCATTGGACTAAGACATATCAGGATAAACTGTGAATATCAAAGTCAGTCTTGAGGGCATTCCGTCGTTGTAAACTGTAAGGAAAATGTAGATTCAAAGAATGACCGTACCTGTCAGTTTGTTGTACCTTAAGGTATATATATATCGACCGCATTTACTTGTTTCATCACCCGAAGTAAGTTAGATAGCTTTTTATCAGTAGATGTTGCCCTATCCTTATCTCAAAAACTTTAGCTGTAATGAAAATATAAGTTACACTTTGTAAACGTATTCAACTCTCCCGAGTAAAACTACTTTGTATTCTTCATACAGTTTAGCCAGTAGAATATTCATGATGGTTTACAGCCCCCTTAGTATCAGGTAAAGACATTAAGCATATTCGGATGAAGCTTCCCAAATCGTCAGTAAGGTTTGTTCAACCCACTCTAGAGCTATCAGAGTATGACTGTTATCCACAGCAGAGGCTATTGCTATCAGACTCTACAATCTGTCTGTTTGTACAAAAACAATTCGTACAAACCCTCCACCCCGTCTGACCACTTATCCTCAAACCACTTGAAACGAAAACGATAGTGAACACTATGATGTCTACGATCGTGTGTCCGTTAGTTCGCGACGGCGACTCAATCACTAACTAATACTGCCACTCCCCTCCGTTAGATTGTGGTCTACCGCAAGTCTGTGATTTTTGATAGCCTGTTTGCCTGTTCCAATTATGACCTAAAATTTCTACAGGTATCTTATGTAAATATAAAAGGCAGATGAATATGATAGACAATAGTTGTTTGCATTGTTGTCGTCTTAGGAACTTACGGGAATTTGGGAAGGATTGGGACGTACTTCAATCAGATCAGCCAAGTTTCCAATCCCTACTGGCATATCATACAGGGAACGTCTTGTATGATCAAAACGACCCAAATACCTTGTGACACATCGTTAGCCCAACCGCTGCAATTCTGCTGGGAATCGTGTTTGATCAATTATGGTAAAATTAATCGCAAAATTGGTGGGTAATTGTCTCATCCAGTTGAACAAGTTGAAGCAGATTTTTACCGTGACCGTTGATAGAAGTCACACTCTGATAATATATATCGCTCGACCAGACGTTTCATTAGGTTTGGGTTGAACTCTCTCGTGGATGGGCATACCTACAATTATGTACCTGTTCGCTGCCATCAAAAGTTCGCACATACGATGTGCCTACTACTATGACCAACCCTAGTTCACATGTTAGCCACACTCATTTCCATTCGTATTTTTTCGAGATAACGCTACATGTGAGTAGGACTAAGCCGCCAGATGTCCACTAATTGTGTCCGCCTTTGTCACTGTCGTAGTCCATAAGTCTAGGCGTGAAGGCCTTGTTGTTGAATGACTCAGTCCGGGATTTGTAACAGCTATTAGACGATTGTTGTTACAACCATTGGGCTATGTTATAGGCACAGGTGTACTGTCGCCTACTCGTATTCAATAAATCAGGGTGTTGTTATGGGATTGCCAGCGGTGTGCCCGCATTGCACATAAACTGCCCGCTACAATTCTATTCCACTACCTTCAACCCAGAGTCAGTCAACCAGGAGAACAACTACACTAATTTCTGTCTGGTAAACTTGTGACGATTATCTCAAAAGCCAGTCCATCCAGAAGTTAAATCCATTTCAATTATGAGTAAATGGCACTGGGAAAAAATTCTAATGGCTGATGTTACCGGTGGTTGTGTTCAGATTTAGCAGCCACTCAAAACTGTCGAATAACCGTTTAGTTTGATCAATGTCTACAGAGTCCTAACAGCTAGGGTATTCACTGGGAACAAGAGGATACATATCGCTTCTCCCCTCAAAGACTTCCGACTATCTGTACGTTACTCGCATAATCCACTGAAAATGAGCGTTTCGGTACAGGGATTCGGACAAATTTTTTGTTACCACTGGAGTTATGATGAAATTACTCTTTTCATGAGCTACAGAGTCAAGGTTTGAATCTCTGTCAGGACAAAATGCCCGTAACCGCAAAAACCCTAATTTGCAAACCACGCAGTACAGTGTATTCAGATTCGTCTATCTGAAGTAGGTCAGGTGAATTATTTAAATGAATGTAAAAACTGTTACTGGATGCGTGTGCTGTCTAATATATGATGTTAACTTAGACTTTCTGTGTGACCTCGTCCCACTCTCTTACTCATTTGAATTGTTATTGTCATATGCTGTGATGTATATGTTTAGACTACATCCTTGGTAAACGGTCGGAGAAGTGACAGCAAAATGTTAACATTTACCATCACATCTTTCCTTTGTCCCTTGAATTATGACTGGTGTCAAATGGGACTACTTTCTTCCCAGTTCACATAGTCATTTAGGAAGGGAATACCGAGTTTCGATGTATGAGTCAGAGTTTTCATACCGTTGGATAGCCAGATTTGGATATTCACACTTTCAAGCCAAGTCACGAACATTGTATGATTGGTCGCAGAAACTGGACAGAAGATCAACAATAGAATTGAATGCTGCGAACCACATGTCGTCCACCTGACAGTTATGTTGATATAACCTGCTCATAGCTCCAACAAGCACAATCACCATCAATATCACCATGGCAACAGTCGGATTTCGACGGAATCACTAACCCAACATCGCAGTGAACGCTGTTAGCGTTACGAATGATTAGTTTGCCAGATTTAATAGTTTAGAACAGACTCGATTACGAAAAATCTGGACTTCAGCTGGATTTGAACCAATGACACAGACAGCATGCGCAGATGCGGATATGAGAAGCCACGTCGGAAGTTTAGAAATTGCATATTAGGATCAAACTACCCGCTTAATCCATTCTGTCGTATGGAACCCATTAATTGGTCCAGCACACTGACTGTCCAAGCAAGAGTTTTGAATCAGTGCACGCTGGAATTCACCAGCGCCACCGATGAGCATTGAAATTGTGTTGCTGATAAGTAGTTTGGACCATCTGATAATTTAGAAGAGACCCAACTGTTATAATTGATGTATATATTGAGTGTCCACTCAAGCAAATATATATCAATCACAAGCAGTGTTGCTATTCGGCGCTGTAGATCGATCCCCACTAAAAGAGCGAACGGCAATAAGTATTCGTCTCTGTTCTCCTTATCTATGTGGTCTCCATTTAACACATTGCGCATTACCGGTAATAAAATACACTCAAGTCTACTTCCTGACCATTAACCGCAGAATAGACAAGGCAATGTCTCGATTATGTGATATAGATAACATATCAGATCGTCTTTACTTTCCGTTTTATTATCGATGTGACTCGGTTAGCTTTGAACAACCGTACTACTGAAGTCAGGAGCAGCGATCGTAATATAATACTCAAACCACTGCTATTTAGTAGTGGGGGCCAGTGCATAGATCTTCACATTTATGTGCCCGCAGGAAAAATACAGGAAGAAATATCGGAGTGCAGCATCGCATGAAATGGTCCTTGCTACGTAAAAGAACTGAGCATTGACGTCTGTAGAAACCGCGACGGTCTGGGCTCAGTACCGTGTGCAAATGAGTGCTTTTGTTTCAAGTCTTGTTTAAGCGCTTAACCTATGTGTTTTTTCCTGAGTAAATAACCCTTGTATCATCCGTGTTCTTGGCTCACAACACTGCTAACATTTGTGTACTATAGTTGAATACTGGCTAAAGGTTCACGAGTCCATATTGATGGGAATAAAATCTTGTTGTTATTTTTATTTCTTTATTGTAATGTTGTTCAACCGGGGCGGTGAGTCAACATTTCATTCATGAGGGCTGGAGCTGCAATCGACTGGTGACCTTGACCATCGTACCCATTGTCATCCGGTCACAAAGTACATAAGCGCAAGCCCTTCAGACGAAGACGACTGAGAGGCTTTTGTTTACAGTTTCACAGTTAACTGCTCTTACATACTTGCAGATTTGATGGGGATTTTGCTTCAAACTAAGTGTTACGGACGGTGAGCTTCTTGCTTGTCTAGAATCGACCCAATTGGGAATTCTAACATATTGTGCAAAATTGACTATTTAAACAAATCTAGTCGTTTTTATTTCGTTCGTAATAATAGAAAGTAGACATGGATCGGAAAATGTAAATACTCTGATCCACCCTTATCCGTTTTAACTTATACGGGCTAGACCACATAATCAGCATCAGACGAACTACAGTACACTGAAAAACTTCCAAACTTCCGGTCTGCACAGATGACCACTCCACCGTCTGTTCGCTGTGTTTAGCCTGATGTGCTCGAATGAGTCTGGTAAAGTTCAGAAACGCCGACTATTAATGGCATCGTTTAAAAGTGACTAGCATTTAGTTAAAGCCTTCATTCAGTACAACCATCTGTTGAGCATTATTCAATCACGTTCGGTTGTGGGAGCAGCAGTAAGATCCAGGTTATCGAGCTTAGTCATGTGCTTGGCTGTGTTCCTGCTAAACCAGCCATCACAATCCCAGAGACCTAACCACGTAGTGTTCACGCTACGTCATTCGTGTTTTCGTGCAGTCAGATAGACCATTGAATTAGTGATGCGCACGGATTGATCCATGTGTCATCTCTGTGTCCATGGGCTTGTTTTCTACAAACTAGTCACAATGAGGTGCAATACGCTGGGACGCAGGCCGGGACCGTTAATTACCGGAATACAGTGTCCATTGTGTACGGCTATTCGTGTTTTGTGCGTGATTTCCTTAGGTTAGGGGCTATTACCCGTAGTAACTGTTCCAAAGTTTTGTTCCAAGGTATTTTGTAATCGACTTCTGTTAAGTTTAACGGTACGCATTCAAACATCACATTCCCAGTGACATTTTAGTCCTTTATTCTCAGGGAGTACCAAATTAAAAGGTAATACACCTGTCCGAGAAACATTTTCATCTGACACAATTACTTTCAGTAGTAGGTAATTTGTTGAATAAATTAGCTTTCCAGAACCATCTACGAAGCACATAAGATGTGTGAATGGTACCACTTGTTCAGCCGATGGGGCTGTGGATCTAGATCTCCCACTTGCTGTAGCGAATACCAAACATCCTAAACTCAGCTGTATTTTTGAAGCTGAGAAAGAAAAACGAATGCTCATCGTGAACCACTTTGTGGACAGCTCAGTTCAGAAAAGTATTCACATGAAAAATACTTCAATTAATCGATATACACAGTTTTTTATTACCTCCCTCTCAAGTAAGAAAAGAACCTCACTTGTAGCCTGTCGCACAGAACCTTGAAGATAACTACTGATGATAAGATTAAAGGTGAAAGAACATTTCTACCAAGAAATTCCATGGAGAACGTCTGTCCCATAAAATTACTTCCTAGACGTATGAACTTGACCGCACCAAAATCCAAATGTTCATTGTTGAGTAAGACGTTGTTTCATATGACGTTACACTACAACTACTATTACTTCAACCTACTCTGCACTAGTGCACTCTTTCTCTGGACTTAAAATTCAAGCTTTTTCTCCATATCTGCGCAATGGCATTCTTTGCCTAGAGGCTGTCCAACGATGTGCTACAAAGTATGTTCGACATATTTCTTCCCTTTCTTACCCTGAACGTTTGCCCTTATTTAGGCTGCTTTCTTTAAAATACCGTCACTCTACTGGTGACCTAATTTTATTGTACAGAATAATGCTTACCTCGTCTCATCCATTCTGACCCTTATTGTGCTCTTTTTCGGTAATTTTGCACGACCACGAGCGAAATATAGTCTGTCAGGGTAGTTGCATTAACCCTAGAAGGTTTTCTCTTGCTGTTCGTGCGTACACCCCATGGACTGTCCTACTGTTCGAGTGAGTTACACTCTTCAAACGAGAGTTGGATCGATCATTACTCTCTGGTTTACAGCCATTTACCCACTTTACTGACGTATGTACTCCAGGTCAGTCTGTCAGAAGAATGCGTGCTAGTATTTATTCTTATGTGCGAATAACTATGCGCCTATCAACAGAACAACAGCTGAACAAACGACTTACAGGTTGCTTCCGACTTCCCGTTCTATATTCTGCAATTATCCAACAGTTGTCGACCATACCGCGACACCGTACCATATTCAAATCAGACACTAACAAGACCTGGCTTCTTCTCTTCACATATCTACTGAATATCTACGGAATAACTCGCTAGGGCTATTTGTTTTCCGTTGTAGAAGAGATGGTCTAAATGTAAAAACCCACTAAATTCCAAAACTCCATTGTACATCAAATAAATCAGTTGACTAACCAGCATTGGCCAGATGGACAAACAGACCTCGCTCACGCGCCTTCTGGTCTTATTCCGTAATAAGTGCACTGGTATTATAACATGCAAGCCGGCCGTTTCCGCTCTGATCGTCCGTAACACTTGCGAACCAACTTTGGGATAATGTGAAGACACCGTGGGACAACGTTCTTCCGAAATAGATGGGTCCAACAAGAGTCCTGTAAAACGAAACAACGCGAACAACCATGAACCAAAGGCCCAGTAAGCCATACACACGACTTACACAAACGATAACTAAGACGGCAACGATAACACAACAGCACGCTCCGTCACCAATTCAAATTCAACTCGTGCGCGCCTGCTGGTTTCGATCGCACATTACAGTATGTGATTGGAACCACAAGTGGTGTAGTGCAAGCCACTTGTGGAGACGTCTAAACGTAGAC
>JTDE01000749.1:68599-85597 GCA_014338405.1 Paragonimus skrjabini miyazakii
CGGAAACCACCTCGTATGGATAACCACAGGTGAAGTATAGTTCTTCTGCGTACACTTTTGGCTCACCTCCTAGACTCCAGTGACTTGTTTTCTCACCAATTCAAATTCGGTATTCTGGTCATCACGGAAGGGAATGGAATTCGATTACGAACCCCACATTGTACACTCAACTAAATTTGTTCGGACCCCACAATTACCTTGACCCATTCTTACCCACTTGACAATTTTAGAACATCAGGTTGGACAATTCTTCGTTCTCTCATCAAATCCTCCATGAAGAAAGTAAATGACAACTAGATTCCGACTATGCCAACTCAACAACTATGGTGACATATCTTCACCAATGCAGTAAGAAGACATATGTTGCGACATATTAGCATTTCGTTTAGTCTCATTAAAGGGAATCCTGTGTTTCAAGTATGATGACACAAGTTGTGTGGTTGGCCTGAAGTTGAACGATCCGACCAATTTCGGTTATTTAGGGGAAAACACAGTTCAAGATAAGGGAAATCCAGTCTGCCACGGATTCGATATAATTGACCGTTTAAATCACTATCAAAATCGAACAACCCTATTTTGACAAACACCAGGAAGTAACGTGTATCGTAGTTTTATCATACATTCTGTTTGTTCTCGTGTTTTGTGGTTTTTCTGTCCCATTCACTTGTAGCGAACTACCAAAATGTCTGGAGAGGCGGACATTTCTTTTGACACAACATTCACATGTTGTCTTTTCTGCATGGTGGTAAATGCACACAGGGATAAACCACACAGAGTGAATGCATTTCCCCGAGTTCTATCCATCATATCTTCACAAACTGCCCTTGTATTTGTGCCCTCCAGCCTACCGCTTGCAACTGTGGATCACACTGTTTTATGTTACGCACTTCGGTTCTACACCTGGATCCACCCAATTCGGTCTTCAGGGTTATTATGGGTCCTTAGGATAACAGATCTATCAACGACAACAATCAAAACCCACATTCCTGTTAACTGATTCTCGGTGTCAAAAATCGTCTTTATCCATTTCTGGCTGGAGAGAAGCTTAAGCAGACGAATTTAACAATTTGACAACATATTGAACCCATAATGACCTTTACGTTTGAACAGCTAATGTTTCAGTACAGGTGGAAGTAGTATGAAAAATTCCAACAGAATATCATTGAATCCACAAGTAACGACCAGAAAACTCGGAAGTAGATTGTCAGTACTAACGAGTTTTCATCGTTTGCAACGGAAAGAGTGGCAAGCTCATTAGAGGAAGCCACTTGCGATCCCGCATCACGATTGACCTCTGGGACATGGTTCAGTTAATGAGAAGACATCTTCCAACTTTATCAGTCAAGATGAGGTCTGAGATGAAATTGGTCACAGAAAAACACGAAAACTATATCACTTTCAATCTACCTAAGAATCTTGAAAAACTGCAGCTCAGTAAGGCCGCTCACCTCCTAATCACCATATTTAGCACGCGGTCGTGGAAGTTCATTTTTCAATGTGAATGCTCAGAACAGCTGAAAAATATCGGAAGCATTATCAAGTGTGCAGGAATTGTAAGTCCAACAAGTGAACTATTTCATCTTCACAGCTGTCACATGCGCACCTGTTGGCTCTAGTCACTTCATAATGCGGACATCCCAACACTCACTCTGAACAGAATAGAGCAGAACCCGAAAATGACTGTACGAACAGCATCAGAAGTTGGCCCATTGTCAATCTCAGACATGTTGCATTTGTCACAGGACAATCATTGCCTAATGAATGTGTTTCAAACATTTCAGGTGAGATAAAAGAATCGTAATCATGGCTGTAACAACAGGTGCTGTAAGCTTGTTGACATTATAGGAAACTGTACTGCTTACAGAAAACATATATGCAGCAAAATAACACAAGAAAAACTGCTTCCGTTCAAAATAACAGTTCGAGAAGTCCATCGATCAACAAGAGACAATCCAATAAGAGTTTAAAGCATCCACAATCACGTGCAAAACCCATGCCGAGGAAGTTAACTGTTTATGATGGTTGTTATGTTCGTAGATTCAATAATGAATATGGTTATAGGATACTAAGAGTTAGAAATTCTGTGACGCCTTATGTGAAGTCTGTCATTCTTGCAGAACACTGTAGATTATTTGATCACCTGTATACCCCCAATGAAATAAGTCCTTGGTTCGCTTTACATCTTCTCTCGATATCATCCACACATTCGCAACAACATTCAATGATTCATTGTCAATGACAAGTTGCCCCGTAGATAGTTTGCTATCAAAAGCAACTGACGATTAGGTTGTGAGTCTGAATTAGTGTACACTCTCATTTTAATGTATATACGTTGAATCATTTGGTCAACAGTATCTGTCGTATAATTACTGTCGGGTTTTAAGTGTTGTGTCTGTATTCCAATAAAACATCATTCACATACTCGTTCACAGTTTTGAATCTGTACAGTTTGAGTTTGTTTACTTTCCTCTAGATAATTGTAAACGCTCTCTTTTTGTGTCAGTGATAGTCCACATAGCTGATAATCAGAATTCGCCAGTTTGAAATTTAACGAACAAGATTTTCATAAGCTGGTTGGTCGAGTCCATTACAGGCCGAGGGAATTGGTAACAATATCTTAGTTATACTTTGCAACGTTTCATAAGCATTTAACATTCAGGTACAAGTTTTACTCTCTCAATTGATATCACTTAAGAACATCAGGTATAGTCGGTTAATTGTTAAACCATTTGCTTCATACTACAGACATGGCTTAGTCATCATACCGGAATGGTCGCAAATTCACAACAGGTGAGCTGCGCCCTAGCCTGTCCGATCTCACACGATAGGTGACACATTTCGGGACAGTTATGTCTAGACAAAGACCCGCATGACTTGTAAGCAGAATTTACCCTAGACTTTGATGTGCTCAACGGAGACAACCTTCTGACAAATTTCAAATGTGGCAATAACGGTCGGGAACAACGCGTTTTAGTGCTGTGACTGATTACAACTCAATATGCATAGGCGTACATTTTGTTGATAGGTAATCGGGGGTTGGTTGATTTGAGTTGACCGCAGCTTTCGCAATCCCATAGGAGTTCCAGGCATCTTCTTTCAAATAGAAGCTGGTCGAAAAGTCTGCCTAAATGCAAAGTCTGTAATCAAGCATGAGTGACGTTCGGTTTTATGAATGTTGTTACTAGGATAAACCAGAAACATTCTACAAAAGTTCTTATATGTTTATTGTGAACGGTTCTCCAGTTGCTGTCTCCAGCCGTAAGTTGCTGTCACGTAAGTGTTGTCACGCGTCTGCACGAACTTATTTCAGGCATATGGATAACTTTTGCGAAGGTCAGCACACCGAAGCACGATATCCTTGATCGATCTCTGGGCATTTCAAGGTTAACAGAAATAACTTTCTTGTAGACGGTATGATTCCAGTCGGCTAGATAAACATTTAGGCTTGAAATTATCCTGTTTGCCCCCGTGTTCCGCAACACCAAGTTATACTCATGGGCTGTGGTATACAGTATCTTTCTGAGGTAGTAAGTTGGTCCCTTGATGATAATACCCAGACGACGATGATTGAGATACTTATTTTGTTTGCCATCTACACTTTGAACACATCCGGCCATATACGCTATGACCAATAACGGTTTGATAAAACCAGGGAATGATCAAGCTGTCGTGTGTTTATGAATTATGAAAAGTCTAATTGCTCTGTCAAGCAAAAACAATGGGAGTCGCCTGTCCAGCTGTGAATTTCAAGTTCACTGAACTCGCTAGTTAAAAGTGCTTGTCTACATGACCTTTTGTTGTAGTTAATGGAATATCTGTATACAATACTTTGTTAGCGTTTTCATTTTATCCTACCTTGTTTCACTTCTTATCTCCGTTTTCTTTCACCACTATTTCTCTTCATGTCCATTCCTTATAACAGTTACGACAAATTACAGTTCAAACCAATAATGTTGTCTGGTAAAGCACATGACTGTTTATGTACGTACACTCAACCTGCTTACATATCGAATCCATTAATTGTCGGAACTTTCAAAATGTTCCCACAATTCGATTGTACTAATCCCATCCGATATGGTTATATCAGTTTCACAGGTGAAATGTGTAGCAACTTGAAAGTAGCATATTATAGCATGTTCCTACTTATTTGGTTGCTACGTGTACGCATTTAGTATACTGTAGGCCGTACGAAAAGTAGACCCTGACCTATGGCTGTCGAGCGCGCGCGAGACCAAATCTAACCCTGTCATCAATAATCTCATCCAGTCGAATGGTGTAATGCTGTCTACTACAACTCTGCTCACAGTGGCGTACCCCGTTCAGGTGGCTATTCAAAGTGGGATAGAGAAGTTTTATTCTGACAGCTCTCAAATTGTGTGTGCTAGTTCAACTGAGAATCACAGCTAGGAATACATACAAAATCAGCTATTCATTCGGACACCCACGAAGTCTGTGTACTTTTACTGAGATGAACTCACCGATCCTTCGCCAACATGGAAAACACCAGTGCTTACTGATAGTATACTTCTAACGAGTCTCACAGAAAACATGCTTCCCTCTTACCTTACGTAATTTTGACCAACACATAAGTGTACCGGTGTGTTACCTCACAGTAATTCTCTGGTTGTTGACCAGAACAACCATACTACTGCCAGTAAGTAATAAAAATGAGCTGGGGATTGAGTGTTTGGATTCTTGAACAACGGAGTTTGAAGATACGACTGAGATTGAATTGATTGGTCTGGACCCATTGGGTCTTGACTTATGAGAAACCTGTTTGAAGATTAAACAGCAACATTAAGAGAAAAGACAATGTTGTATACTGCTGATGCAAAGGGTGTTTCTTTTTAAGAGGAAGCTGACCAAAATGTCTGTGGGACTGAGATGGCTGTGACCTTTTACGAAGGGTGTTCAATTCACATTGCTCTAACTTGGTGAAATTGGATGCATGCGTATTTAAACTCGGACACTTGTGTTGGTTAACAACAGAACAACAGCGATTTATCACGGTCGGAAAATATGTTGTCAAACCTATTACGTTCAATCTTAGAGACTGTAAATACCGAGGTATATTAAAATGGGAAAACGGTTTGCTGGTTCCTTCGTTTCAGTTATCATCTAGAGTGATGAAGGTAAGACGTATTGCGGTTTATCACCATCTCCCCTGCCCACATCTCAACCTGTTCTACACTCGACAGTGTGAATACAATATGTAACCGCGGCATATACACAACATCTTGATGGCTACTATGTTTGATCCTGAAGAACTTTTATGGACCTGATGTGAACAGTGTCCACCAAGACGATAAATGATCAAAAGCTACTTGGTTATTTCGCTATGTTCCCTCAAACGTTTGAAAGATCTACTTGCTCACTGTTCGCTTAGGTGCGTTTAACCCTGCTCTCGTCAGGCCTGTTAAAGTTGCTAGCACCGGAAATTGTGACTTCTTTTGTCGTGCTCAGGTGTCTTGTTCACGTTTCGACGATTAAATTTGACTGAATTCTCGGTTTGGATGTTCTAGGATGCTGCACCAGCCGGTTGGAGCTGGCACATTCATCAGTGACCCAATTGGTACCGGTGTTACTGATCGTTCGTTTCATCGTCGTGGCGCTTTCTCAGATGTCCCGGTCACAAAAATGTGCTTACGTCAATATTTGCATAAGTTACAATGGCTCACGGCTCTGTGGCTGATTGTTCCTATATCATTTTCTGTGGAATTTAACCGGCTGTATAAATCTAGCAATAAGATAAGCACAAGACGGTCGCAGAAAACTTCAGCAGACTGGTCACTAAGGCTTACATGACAACTTACGACCTACGTTCAGCGGATCAAAGACAAACAGTCAGCCTGGTCTTTGTGATCCGTCACATCAACCGGGGAAGGCTGTAAAACTGATCTGAACCTGATGTCACATTGCATACAGTCTTCCTTGGAATTGAAGAGACCGGCTTGGTAACAAGGTCACAAGATTATGAAACCTTACATGGATTGGAATCTCTGTGACGGATCGGCGTTCTGATGACGCAACTCACGAACAATGCCAGAAATTTACCGTGTAAACCTCGTAAACCAATTTGGTTCGATTACGTAAACATTCACATCCAAAGTCCCCTGAAGCTTTTTGACTTTCCTCTTTATTGCTGAGTGCCCATTGTGAGGCCCTCCAGGTGACGGATCCATACATTGCTACGTAATACTCTAGTGCCAGAACTTACATAAGGACCTTCGTAGAATGGCTGCAGACGTTTCCAGGGCTTAGCTAAGTTCAGCATGGCCAGAACTAATTTGTTGACGTTCATAAACCTCGTCATTCACGCAAACCGCCAAGGAACTTGTTCGTCTTTTAACGTTTTTCGATCTATCTAATAAGTGATACCTTGTCTTCCCAATCGTTATGGTTCACGTTCACTTCAATATATCTCCAGCTGCTTACCACTGGCTGCACAATGCAGATGAGTGAAGAGCAATCAATTTTATAGACGAGAATTTGTTACCAAACAACGGCTGTAGGTTAATCTCAAAGAGTTTGTTGTCGAACTCGCAGATTAAGTCTGATGGCAGCCTACGTATGGAAATCATGATGTTGGTCAAACCACTTTCTGTGAGCACTAAGTTGTGATCGAATAGACAGCAGAAACGTGTCGCTCACCGCCGCCGTACTAGAGCGAAAATCATCGGTTAAAGATGAAGAAGTAAACTATTCAGTTCAAGTTTTGCGGTTCTGCTATGAAAATACACGTCTACATACCAAGGATATCAACATAGTTGGATGATGAATGACCTTGTGCATGGTTTTATTCGCTCATTCTCACTGGAAATCTTTTGCTTAAGGCTTTACTTTGTGAATTTTTACCTCCAACACTAGTTTGATTTTTCTCGACTGTTTGGCGCACTGACAGTTGTTAAGCCTTCTTTAAGCTATCACTATACTTCAATACCATATGATTGATAGTCAGTTATTGCCTTACAACCGTAAATGAAGTCAGTCTTCTGGTCGTCATAATGTTTCAAGGTAGTCTCATAGGTATGGTAGCGCCTTAGTAAAATCAGCTTTATTTGGTTCAGATAAAAATTTAATAATCATTGTGCTACTTATGTAGTAGCAAGTCCTCAGATGTAGAATTTTTGATTGTCGGAGGGGTGCAACATATTAGGAGGTCGAATGTATGTTGTTACGTCTATTTCATATGTACATATTTTTAACGGATCAAGAGAGAGTGACGAAGGAAACAAGGTGATGTGTTGTATAGCTATGCCACCTGTTGACAACACAAGGACTCCAATAATCCGCCTAGGGTGAATTTTGGTCAGTAGGTCCAGTCTACAAAAGTTGGGATAAACAGGGGATCTGGCATTCTGTTCACATTACCGAAAGGCATCATAAAGATATGGTGCGAACACTTCGGAAGTCTATTAAGTCAGTCGGCTATTAATGACTAGATGACTGTCTACCGCGTCCCAAAACACGGGCAAACAACTACTTATTCTCTTTCGGAGATCATAGAGCAGCAGAAGTTTATTTAACACCACCGAAACGGAACAGCTGTGAGTGACAGTGGAATGTTATGGAAAATTTTTTGAAACATCACAGCCCAGTTTTATTACTTCACTATTTTCGTTCACTTTATTCGGGGAAATCAAACAAGTACAAGTTTGCTGTTAATGTACCTTTATTTAAGCTTAAAAGGGCAACCATTACACAAACAGGCAACAAGGAATCAACTCGTTGAATTGTCTTGGAAAGCCTCTGACAGAAGTTTTGTCAAACGTATCTAATAGCAGGATAGTGGAGGTCGATATATCTTAACAGCAGTATGGATTTCGAATCAATCTCACCAAGACTGATGTGGTGTTTGTTGTCTACCATACTTGGGGAGAATATTGCGAGACCAACCAGCACTTTGTAGCCTATCCCTGTAGATTTCATCAAAATGCCTGATTTCATGAGCTGCCAGCATTGTGGATGGTGCCTGCACTCAATTTGGTTGCCCAGGTAGGTTCGTTAGTCTATGTAGAACTGCTTCTGGGCGACCATCTTTGCTGAACTTGTGACTCTTCATTCTCCGAAGCATAGGTGTTTCTTCGCTTCAGTTCTGTTTCGTTATAGTTAGCTATAACAGATTGCATACCCACAAAAGTAACAGCCTTTGTAAGAAACGACACGAAGACTGTAAACCATCTGTGATGTTGGATCCCTTCCATAGCCCCTATGGCAACAGCTTTTCAAAGCACTAACAAACTACATCGGCCACTGTTATAACAGTATCGACCACGTGTCAGTTTCGTGGTACCTAAGTGTCCCAGTTCTAATCCGGGTTACCTTGGGTGTTAAATCCGGTGAAAATCCTCTCAGCGATTGTGCAATACTAATTATCTCTATGAATTGTACATATAAATAAGCCTACTATCGAGTTGCGTACAGTCTTATCTACACCTCGACTCGATTCTTATTACGTCCTGTAAAGTCAAACCCTGTATAAGCCTTAAGGTGTAGTCACACACACATACGAGTTGTCTTCACTTCCATTTCACTTGGAATGCATCACGGGCTTAATGAACCTGATCATATCAATATGTCTTGTTGGATTACCGACTGTTTGTCGCATGCTGTGGATGCACTAATGTCACATAAGTATGCATCACAGAATTCACGACTGTCATGAAGATCAGTTTTGATTACCCGATAGTTCTCCAAGTTTATTTATGATCAAGTAAAACCAGACAGAATTGGTCAAATGTACTTGATATCCAATAAATAGCAAACAAATCAAGACATATAGCCAGTTATCTCAATATCAACAAAATGTCTCAGTTTGATAAGAAAAAAAGGGTGCCCCGGTCAACCACGAACAGTCACAGCGATAACGAGATATTACATCCATGTCGATATGGATACGGTGATTGGAATTCGTACGCATACAAGTGACCTGTGGAATCTAAAATAATTCAACTGGAATTTGGTTTCCTGATTCGAGGAGAAGCCCACAACGTTCTTCAACAGTTGATGGATAGATGTTGAAATTTCAAAAGAGGAACAGCAGTTGCTTCCACTCCTTGGCTGGAGAAGATACTAAATTACTGACTGAACAGATTGTGCGGTGGTTTACAAGTAATGAGAACAAATGTGAAAGATGTTCACTTAGGGAGTTGTTCAACAGCGATAAAACTTGGTTGCTTTCACCGTGTGTTTCATAGTTTGTACTGACGACAAATAACTGCAGTAGTACAGTATACTCCAGAAATATTCTGTCTATTTGCTCTCAACGCGAAAGGTAAAACCTTGGTGATCAGTAAAACTGGGCAGTTCAAGCATATCGCAAAGCATAGTCTCTCTATATAGGTTTTCACCGCTAAGTTAAAACAATCCAGTAATGACCTGTGCTTCACCAGCACCGAATGTATTTTTCGGTCTACCGCCACCGATTACAAGAGTTTGAGTAAACTGTGAAATTTATGTACAGAAAGTCTCTTTTAGTCAGACTTCAAAGGTGATAGATTTGATTAATGCTGTCAGTAAGGATTTTTAGGGGATGCGTAACCTATACTGGATTCTGTGTTGCAAATTTTAGATAAAATGATGCAGTGTACGAAATTGGGAAATATTGTCTTAGGATGCTGTTGTTATCACAGCAGTTCAGACATGTTTTTACAACAACGCCGCCTTCTCGTAGGCTTAAAAGAACGTGATAATACTTTACTGTTGCCACCGACTGAGCAAACCTTATATGGTTGGTCAGTCGACTGCTTCCTAACACATTTTAAGTCACACGCAGAAGAAAACATAGGGAGGAAAACGGAAGTGTTAATTTCGGAAGCATTTTAATTAACAAGGAAACTATAACCACTTGAATCGATAATAAATAGTTTGCCGCTTTCAAAAGTTGTTGGTCTTCAATAGGTTTTTGTCGCCTAGCTCGGATAAATAACCCTTACGGGAAAAAAACGGCAATAGCATATTTCAACTACGAGTATGATACATTACAATGTTCGTGTATAGTTAGAGTGTAGGTTAAAATAGGGAATACAATAATAGTCCTTACCTATCCCGTCCACTCACACACTAGGGTGACTGACCTTCTTGATCTCTGGGGGTTGTCCTTGTTGGAGACAGTACAGTAGTCACACTTATATTTCAAAACGCACAACATCGTCTTATATCGAATACACTACTCATGGACATTTGTTGAACATCTGGCCTTATGCTGTTCTAAGCATGTTACGTAACTCAACCATTCGAATACCGTTATTCGCAGGTGGCTAGGCGTTATTTGCACGTAGCGTAGAACTACAGCAAATGGTCGGACTTCCGTGACGTTGACACCCAACTTTGGATTAGATAATGTTGTATCTTGTAGGTGTGACAAACAGTTAGTAGAGTAGCTTGCGTATTGTAACGGACAGACTGAGGAAGAACATCAATCACATGCAAACCTAGGCGTAAAGTTAAAGCAAAAGCATAGTTAGACAGCCAAATTATTAGTCAGACAAGTCAGTACGAAGTGATACACACAAGCACAGTTGGAGCAATTCCAGTATTCGGTCATCGCTTCAGTGGACGAAATACACGGTTGGAGGCATCCACTTCCAGATTGCTCTGCCACACTGTTTGAAGCCAAAGGACGCCTTTGCACAGGAGTCGCCACAAACGTCTTACGCTGGGCCACTTGCAGTTCTACTAACGCAACCTGTAATCACAGTGAACCCGGAGGAATAGGACCAGAAGGCGTGTGAGTGGAAGTCTTTTTTAGTCCAACCAGTCAGTACTGGTGAATCACATAGCAGGTTAGTGGTAGTTGTCTTTCGCAAACAAAGTACAGAAAAACCTCATATATAAGAGTCAAAATAGAAAGAAATAGGTCTAAACTATAACAGACATTTCAACTTATGGGTTGGATATCAGTGCACTCTATACTGAACTAGAAAAGAAACCAGATATTTGAATTTGAATCCAGAACCATACAAAGCCTTCAACATTCATTACGCCAGCAAAGCCGAAATTTCCCAAAAAGATAGAGGGTAACTCATCAAACGGCGAAGACTGTTTGATGACACGAACTAAAAAATATGCAAGTTATTTAAGTCGCTTAACGTACTCGTCGTCTTTTCGCTGACGATGAAGTGTGGGTACCTTGATGACTCACCGAGCCTACGCGACCAGCGTATTTGCTATACCATTTACCGCAACGTTAGATGGCGGCGCCTGTAGTTCTACGATTCAACTCACGGCGGCATAACTGTCACTTATCGAATCTTTGGACGTCCGTCTGGTTAGTATACTTCCAGATGGTTTGTTTGAAGGCTGTGTTCTTCCATTATACAAGACTGATATTTTGCAGCGAAAGACTTGCTTGGATCACATCTTAGTATGACAGCTTCTGCTCAATTGGCTTTAAGTTGTCTGATTTTGGCTGCACTTACAGAAAATGCTTTGAACCCCGTTCCTCTGCGATCCAACAGACAGGTCTCAACGACTAGCGTACATGCCAGCTCGTTCGCCTCTATCCAGAGGTTCAACCCATCCGGTGGATCCGAAAATATAGCAGACAATAACTGGGGTAAAACATCTTATTTTTTCAAAATTCTCAGAACTCAAGCATAGTGCTTACACTTCATATCCGAATCGGTGTGAGGTTTTACGAGTAGCCGCTCAAATTTCTGCTAAGTGGGTTACAATTTATAAACGAATCCGTCCCTGTCTGAACATGGAAATGAACTCACTTGTCTGTAAATTCAAGGTGCCGTCTACGCTGTTGTACAGCAGCGAAATCTGTATAATGTGCGAAATAAACGTACGGTATCTCATCCCTTATCATATAGAATGCCTGTGACCCATCTTTGGCAATCGGTGTTTAGACCTAGTACCTAAACCCTAGATAATTATCCATGAAGAACTGGACAGAACTGAATTCATGTTGGTGTTCCCTAAGCCAAGTAGAGCGGATTCCTGTGCACATGTTGTACGAGCAGTCAGAAGCTTCGCTACCAAGATGTTCGTCGAGTTGGTCCTTCATAATGTAAGTGGACCATGGAGCATCAGAAGACAATTCTAGACCGCAAAGTATGCTGAAGTGAGTTCCGGATGAGTGTCCAAAAGTTTACTGTCCGTCAGTTTTATAGCTAACAACTTAAACGCGGTAAGCAGGGGGACTGCCGGTGCTGTAGATCGGAACAATATTACCGTGTAACACTGTAACGATTGTGGCTGTCAGTGTACAGATAACATATCAATGCACTCACAATGAACCGTCAACAACTAGACAGTAAGTGTGTCAGTGTATGTGAACTGACTCGATTACATACTTCTAATCGCATAACCAAGCAACTTCGATCCTTTCATAGATCTCTCGATCCCCTTTCGTAATTCTGATGGCTTGTTATTTTTGCAATTTCCCGGCCTTTGTGGTGTAACATACTCTGAGGACATTGTTTGATTTTTGGATCAGAAGTGCTATCCCTTTGTATTCCTTATCCATTGGAAAACCGTCACCTTTTATCGTTGAACTAATCTAAAAACTCACATTTCACCCCCCTAGCTTATCACTGGTGAGTCTTTTGAACTCTTAATGTATCCCAGTGCTGACACTTTCGCTTTGGCTTCAACCTACAATCTGGCTAACCGACCTTGACTGGTTGCGTTAAATCGAGGTCCACTCACTCAAATTTCAGTTCTGTTCCCTTAAGCTTACACTGGAAACGGGGTGCGCGGTCGGAACCACAAGCGGCTTAAGGTGATTCATATGTGTACAGACGTCTGGTGTCTTCGGTCACAGTGACAAGTTAATCCGGACAAGCATTTCGTTGGTTGAGTACACGTTAGGCGACCAGCATGGAGTATTCAGCTGGAGGGGACAAATGGGTAAACAGATTGGCTTGTTGTGAGAGGCCTGAGCTTCAGGTGTGCCACCACAACAGAACATGTACGAAAAACCATGACTCATAGCCGAGCAAGCCGGATTATTTTGTTTTTTAGTCTGCTGAAAATCACCCATCTGATTTCCTTGGACCAATAGTGTGAAAAGACACATTTCTCGTCTGATGTACACACTATGGCTATTTGTTAGAAAAGCACATAATGCGCTGAATAAATCGCGTTGAACGATTGCACTGTGCAAAATCCACCTTGAAGTGCAATAACAAACTATTATAATGTATTTGAAACAGTTTGTTCCCTTGATGAACTTGAATAAAACAATGAGAAAACGCAATTCATGTGATGTTCTCCGGAGTAACATTTCGTACATTCTGATCACACATGGACATGTAACTAATTTTAAACGAGTCAAAATTCCATAGAGCGGAAGTCATGGCTTAAGGGACTAAACAGACAGACACCAAGAATGAGAGATAAAAATTGTGGGAATGCCGACCATCAGGGTAGCCGCAATGTCAACACAAATTGTTTTTGAACACACAGCAGGCACTGTGGCGTTTAATAGCCGAAGCCCCAGCAAACTGGAGTATGCCTTTCCGGTTGCTCCGAAAGATCACCGAGAACGCGTCAGGAATTTCGACTGTGTCCTGTTTGTATCATGTGCCTTGCAACGGAAGATGCGGGGTGCCGTCTTTAGACATCTATACAGGCTCCTGGAGTTTCTAACTGCGTCTCCAGCCATTTGGGTACATGCTCCCTGATATGAACAGCTAGTTATCGGTTTGTCCTCCCTATGTAGCTCATACTGCAGCTACAAGAGTATTTGTATAAACAGTGAGATGTGACAGACGTACACTGTTTGTTCGTAACTGGGGCGACTGATAGAGTTCTCGTTCGTTGTATTACACATAGCTTTGCAGTATTATAGGTCCTGGATACAGCCGCTGTTAGACGCATCTTCGTCATTGTTGACCGGCTGTCCCTTAAAAATGGGAGTTCTTAATACACCGTCCCCTTCGGTATCGTCGTCACTTCCACAGTTGGGATGACGGCTTTGCTGTACTTTTTAATAAATTGCAGGGGGTACCCGTTGATCTGCAGAGTGTCTCTCGAAAGTGTCACGGAGACTAAGTGGGTATAATTTCCGCCGCATAGGCTCTAGTATATCCGCGAACCTCTTGGTAGTTACGTGATACGATTAATTGGGCAAATCAAGTATCGATGTAAAATGACAGCCACTTTTATGATTCTTTGGGGGTTCATATAAACGCGAGATGATTGATCCAGTTGGTTTTATCTGGTCAAACTGAGTTTGTGTGGAGGAGCCCTGTTTACGTAGTTTGTTGTTAATCTAATTACTAATTCCTTGAAACGACTAATGCAGAATATGTTGGTCGTACGACTAGACGCTTGTCAAAAGATATTTAGGAACATCGACCCATTTGGATCGGAACCGGTTGTCGCAAATAAAGTACTAGCGCCATCGTTGCACATCTAGCTGACACCAACCATCGCATAGACATCAGTAAAGCATTCCGGGTTGTCGACAGAGTTGCCAGCACAACCAAAAACAGACCGTGAGTGCATTCTGACGAACACCGAATCAATTGCTATTAGATTACGCAACCCTAACCTGCGCTCTCAAAATAAATTTGTTCAGTCCTGGCAACTTCCGTGGCCACAGATCAGTCACATCCAGTCGAACCACACACAAACATTCGACCCTGACCGTGTGACGTAACACCCAGTCAATGTTCGGTCTGGGCATAACCAGTTATTGTGTGTGTAATCTAGTATTAGCCTTTATTGTCACTCGCAAACAGTCTTTTTTTGGCGTTTTGCCTTATAACGTCTTGATGAAACCTACGTAATTGTATTGACATGAGAAAGAATTATGGAAAATGATTGTTCGTCACATCGTTACTTTTAATTACACAAATTTACTATTGCATTCACATTTTTCCTATTAGTTTCCTTCATGCACTTCGTGGTGTGAAATTTTAGCATTTTTTTCACACTCACCTGTTTGGTCAATGGAGTACAATTAACTAAGTGTGCCTAGGTTGCAAAATAATCATAAACACGAATCTGTAGAAAAAGTTAGTGAAAATGGACGCAGTCTGTATCAACTGTGGAAAAAACTACGTCAATATAGTTTTGTGGCTAATTTAAGAATGACTGTTTTAAGCCCTCAAGAGAATACGCTGGTTCGTCCTCAATATAGTAGTGTACTTGATAAAAATGTGATTATCCTCCTGGTATTAATTAACACGGAAAATCTCGGTCCCGAAACTACCACGACTGTCACCTTAATGTTCTCCCCGGACAAGCCAAAAGATGCGTGTAAAAGTAACTTTGTTTCGCCTCAAAAACTTGTGCGACAAGGCGAAAAACACAAGGTATTTATATGGTGCATTGCGACCTATTGGAATCCTCGAATCAGACAATTGAAGGACAGCTAGCGAAAATAATAGTTAAGGTCATTAAGCCACCAGTGAGCGTAGCGGAATAAAGGTCGGATAGGTGAAAAAGTAGCCAGTAATACCTCACGACCGTTCCGGACACTTCCGCTCCTTCTGATTGGATTAACTGTTTTTCTCGAGGACGAAGGTGGTTTTGGGCGGAAAAATGGACTGTGATGAAGTTCGGTTTGTGTAGAAAGCGAGCTAAACGAAGAATAACGGGAGACTGATCAGATTGACTGAGTACACATAAATATTTGTGCTGTGATCTAGTGGAGAATATGGAAACACACTTGGAGAGACCGAAATACGAAAGGTGGATTACGTCTTATAGGATTTTTGTCGAAAACTACTCGCATATTTTGAAATAACAAGAAGCAATAAAAGCAACTGATTGATTACTAGGCATGCCACTGCAGTGTGACAGATGTTTTAATGACAGGTCAGAAACTTTTATTGTTTGACAATAAATTCAGAAAAATACAATGCGTGAGCAACGCAATCAGTGAGGAAGCGAACAAGATTTAATAAAATAATCAAACACGTGGTGGCAAATGAAGAGAAAAGAGTTAAGTGCCAAACATAAAATAGCAATAACATGAAGTAACCATGTCATGTGGTTGCTCAAAGTAATTCCCATATATTTAATGGAAAGCATTCGATGAAAAAGTCCATTAATTACTTAAAGGTAGACGCATGCATGGAAAAGTTTCTTACATTGATTAATTCTTCTGGGCGAAAAAGATGTCAGCATATTTGGACTAAAATCTACTTAAGTACTTGATGGCCAAAGCAACAACCTCCGTACATTCTATTACAAATGTGTGGCTGTCTATTTGCATGGATGCCTTACACAGTGAAAATAAGAAGGGGAGATGAGTGTGTCCTTTGACTCACCAAGATCAGTGATGAGGGACGATGAGACTTGAAGATATAACTGAGAAAACTGCCTATGATTTGTGAATTAATCGTGCAAAAGCCCGGTAATTAAAGTTTGAATCCCGGATCCTTTGACAACACGAAGTAGAGGCTCTCTATTGACGCTTCTAATCACGATGCTGTGGGGAACCCTTAATTTTTCATCAAACGATGACAGAATGGAATACACTGGACAAACAGAAACATCCAAAGTTGACCGTGAGCGTTGCTAGACAAAGTGACTGGCATCGGTGGGGTTCATCTGAGCTTTTAATGGAGCAAGATTGGGTTTTCCGGAAACTTTCTGTGCTGGGAGTCTGCATGAGATAATATAAAATTTGGTCGTTTCTTTTCAGGAATTGGTGTCATGCTTGCCATCCTCCGACAGTCAACAATCACTCGTTGTCTGAAACGTTGAGCGAATAACTCAGCTAGGGGTTGACAAAAAGACTGAGTACATTCGTCAAGAATGATTGATGAGAAGCGCCCATGTCTGCTTGTTTTGTTGGATTTCAACTGGATAATTTCTTAGAAATCAGCTAAACTATCAGTCACAGTAGACGAAACAATGGAAAGAAAAAAGTTTACCGGTGTTTGGAAGGATTTACTCGTTAACATGTTAAAATTATGGTTAAACATTCCGATGTCGATAACCACTCTCTTGGCAGTAATGTTGTTATAACCCGTCCAGCCGTGCGGAATCAGAACACGAGACTCGAGAGCGTACACTGAAATTCTGCCACTC
>JTDE01000750.1:0-18374 GCA_014338405.1 Paragonimus skrjabini miyazakii
GCACGGATCAGTTTAAGGAGTTTGCCGGTGTTCCTTGAGGCAAAAGCGGTTTCCATTTCCTTGACTTTTTCCAATAACCAAACTTCACGATCAGCCTTTAGACTACGTTTCAGCCTTCTACGGATATCTCTTCTAGACCTATGATGTGAACTACCAGAAGGGACCTTCCGTCTGGCTTCTAACAACTCCAGAGATTTCTCTGAGATCCAATGTTTGTCAAACTTATGTACCCCTATGCCGCATGCTACAGTACCTACTTTCTGGATAGCCTGTGAGATTTATGTCCAGCAGCTATTAGGGTCTTCGGAATGAGTGTCACTAAAGCGGCTTTCTAAACTGGTTTGGTACTTACGCTTTACCGATGGTAAAGCCAGTTGCTCAACAGCCAGTCGTTGCTGTCGGTTGGGTCGTTGTCCAGCAAAAGTGAGTACAAAACGACAACATGCCAATGCATGATCTGAGTCTAAGTACGTGCTCCAATAAGAACGACAGTCTTGAATGCAACCACGCCACCTGTAACTAACAGCTATATGGTCTACCTGAGACCAGGCCCGGTTCGGAGCAGGAGAGCGCCAAGTATCGCAATGACGTGCACGATGCCTAAAACTAGTGCTGGCTAAAAATAGCTTGTGCTCAGCGCACAACTGCTACAATCGTTCGCCATTATTTGACCGATGTGACGCTCTCCTAAACCTGCCACCTAAACGAGATTCGGCTTTACCAAGGCGGCCAACTTGAGGATTCATATCTCCGGCCAGAACGACTGTATCAGAGCCACGTGCCGACCGAAGGAGCGAGGCGAAATCCGAGTGAAATGCGTCTTTGACGCCGACGTCACTACAGTCAGTTGGAGCGTGAGCAGACACAGTGAATAAATTTCTAAAAGTCTTGCGTCCTGAGGTGGCCTTAACAGAACCTGCCAAGTGGACGACACAGTCTACTGTTAACAGGGATCAAATTAATGAGGCTGCGGCCGTCGTAGAACAACGTAGACAAAAGCATTGTTCTTGTTATGAACCGCGTGGGTTGACAATTGATGGAAAAGTAATAACGCCCGGCGTTCACTATAACCCGGCTCAGCTACGACGGTCGCACTAACGAGTCACAGTATCACGACTTATACGACGACGCCCGAACCACCGCAAATGAAGAAGACAGGAAGACAGGGAACCTTCAGCCAAGAGTATATTTGACCGCAACCAAACGTGTTCCACAATACGCTGGAAAACACCACCGTATTTATAATGTTCAAGCGGAGGCTCATACAGTAACGGAGGCTCATACAGTAATGGAGGCTCACAGTAATGGAGGCTCATACAGTAATGGAATGAAAAAACATTTTTGGGTTAATTGTGGCATTATCCCAACAGTTCTGTAGGCAAGTTTTTTCATCTTCGGGCTGCACATTTTTCTGTACCTTCAAAAGCTGCACTAACCTTGACCACACTAACAGGTGACTCGCAGTCCAGTGATAGCTCAATCGACAGATTTCTGCCCAAGCAGCAGACGTCTGTGCAGCTGTCCACAATGTCACCATCGACCTCAATTCTGGGTGTAGGTACCGCACCTCCGCCCGGAAGAAGGCTGATATGCGAGCCGAATTTGGCTGTCGGGGTCATAGAAGCCGTTACCATTCGCTGCAGTTGTCATTTGCTGAACGCACATAGTGCAGTGTGGTCTGCGAACGACAGTGGTAGGACGGTTGGGTTGTGTGAAATCCTCTGAGCACAGCAACATTGAATATTCGGTAGACGATCAACCGTGTGGTATTCGCTTCGATCGCTATCCCCAGAGTTCTAAAGGGCGGCTGTTATTATTTGGTCAAGTATATCCCTAATGATGTCTAAACTAGGATAAATCCCTGTTTCAAACTAGTGACAATATCGAATTCACTAGAAGCTGATACGCACTACTGTGCCTTCGCTTTCATACTCACAGTTGACAGTTTAATGAAGTTGACGAGCCTGACTAATTAACTGAACCTACCCAACACTGCCCAAAATGGTTTGACACTGGGGTGAGTTAAACGCCTTGGTGAGCATACAATAACTTGTTACGTTCACGACGCTTTTCCTGCAGCAGGCCAGCGGCGAACTGCTTCGGAGTACACACTTCGGTATTAAGTCGATTGAACAGAATCCCTGTAATACTCTTCCAGCGCAGCTTAACAGACCTATGTCATGATGACTTAACGTTTTATTTGCTTCTCTCATTTTTGAGTAGAAGCATACTGAGGGCATTCTTCAACTCCTGCAGCACCGTTTTCGATTTCCAGGCGAAGTGATGCAGTTAGAACAGCCTGTTTCAAAACTGAACTGCCGTGCTTCAAAAGTCCTGATAACCCTTCTTTACCTACGACTTTTCCGTTTTGTGAGTTGTTCGATGTTTCTCTATCCGTCGGTCAGTTACTGAGTATGAGCACGTTTCTCTTTGATAGCTCGTTGTGACGGGTTGTCCAGTCAATCGTAGTAAGTCACTTCGCTAGGCCGCCAAATGGCAAATTCTCATGGTGTCGTTTGGCTGTGTATACAAAACTCTGGAGGCACCGTCCACTAGTGCTTATTGACTGGACAAACCAAAAATCATCTTAAGCGATCCATAGGACTCGGTACTGTCGGCAGTTGTTATGGCTGCGCATCAACTCACTGTTTTTTCCGTCAGTCGTGAATGTTGCTGCAAGGCCGTCCAATAGATTGACGGCTTGTACGACGGCTTGTTCTTCTTGTCCTCATTGCTTGCATCCATAGTGGAAACAGCAGACGTTTCATCCTCTTTAAAACTTTGCATGACTGTATCGTTGTGGTTGCATCACCCCGGGCGTTTGTGACACTGGATACTGGTTGTGGTGATACGCTCCTTGAGGTATAGCCACATACCGTCAGGCATAGTGGATACCAGAGCGTCTTTAGGACGGACAGTGACTGCACGTTTGAAATTGGTCCTTTTTGGGTTCCTCAAGTTCTTAACATCTAAGTTTCGTCGCTGATCGGTTCATCTACAATGGACGAGCTTGCAAATGTGGACAAATAAATTAGTCCTGAACAGCTTATGGTCCGGACTGAAATCAACCCTGCGCATCACTCGTGTCATACATACTTCGCGAACATCGCGCCATTATTCCACCATGTAATTAAGCAAGCGGTGATGACCACTTCGTGAGTAAATTCGGGCCATGATGTCGCTTGTATCTAACTGAAAATGAAGATGGAGCATATGGTCAGTATCCCCATCGACGCCGTGGGACTGAAGGACATCCGGTTATGTTGTTGCTGCACACAAGCCGCAGTGTAAGCGGTCGCTTACTTACAGTTGTCGATCGAAATGCAGTGGACGTTCCTTCGTAGAAGTGGTCATTTGTGTCATCCGTAATTCGAGAATTACTGTTGTGTGGTTCGCTTGTCGTCAAAGAGTTCATGCAATCAACGACTGCAAAATAAACAAGATGCTCCCTAACACCTCCCATCTGATAAAGTATCCGGTGAAATGCGTAACCAGTGTTTCCTTCTGTGAGGTAATCTCTTCTACAAGTCTTGCTGCACTCGAAGCAACGGCATCAATACCGTGGCAGCTCCGTTTCATCGTGGTCAATACAATGCGACATTCCACCCGTCTGACGTTTCATCAATCCAGCAGCGTACGCACATTCCGTTCCCCGACAGACATCTTCCTGTGTGCACTGGTGTGTCTTGGATCAGCTTGCAGTATTTCACCCAAAGCCTCTGGCTGAACGCTGTGATCTTTGAGGATACGGGATTTTCTTGGAGTAGCCTACTCAAAACCCTTCTCTGGGAAGTCATTCATTTGGTAGTGAAAGGCTAACCCATCTTTTGAGTGCAGTGGCTCAGATGTTGATGTCTGGTTCAGGCTTCTGCTACTGCGTGCGTTAGATATATTATCAGCCGCATTAAACTTCTGGGAGGTACTGTGAGTTTTTCGATCTTGTGGAATTATATCCGACGGTCATGGTCGACCGTTGGACCGTCAGAGTGCTTTTCGTTTGAAGGTATCTTTTTTGTTTCCTTTCTTATATGACGATATGCTGAAACTATGAAAACCTTGATGCTGTTTTTTCACTCATACTAATCTTGTACGTCGCATATGAGGTAGCATGTCTTAGGGTTCTAAATTCCCTAGTTAACTTTCATTTTGATTAGTATTATTCGATCAGTGAGGCTGGAGCAAGTGGGTTCACAGTCTTTACTCGGAAACCTAACTAGCGTAATCTCTGTTGGGTTTCTACTTAGCAAGGTAGTGTATATATATATATATATGAAGTAATGTATACTTAGTAAAATTACATATCGAGCCCAGTTAATTTGTGGACGAACTTAACTGTTGGACACATTGGTTCGTGCAAATAATAGAGCACCTATTTCTTTGGAAATATCCGTATCATTTTAAATTTTCAATAATCTTTTCAAATCGAACTCTTTTTGTGATAGACGCTAAGCACGCTGCAGTTCGTCGGAGATTTATTTCTGGAGTTCACATGGGCCGTGACAAGCAACCCACAGTCGGCCCAAGTATTGCAGAGGCACGTGCACTTGTGGACTCACTTGGGAGTTGGAGGACCATAGGAACTGTGAGTGTATTTTATTTATCAATTGTTCGTTCGTGATTTACTTTGAAAGTAGTTGGTCCAAGTAGCGATGTGAGGGGTAGCTGCTTCGATCCAGTTACGTTTTCGCGGTGAATCTTTACTATTTTTTTAGGCGAACCACCGGTGTGTGATTTATTTCAATCTGACCCTTGGATGTGCAACAACCAAGGAATGGGAAGATCAATATATTGTTCACTGGGTTCAGTGGATTAGTGATAGAAGTAGGAAACAGGGCTTTTGAATGTTCCTTATCTCAGGGCAGTGAATCACGGCGCACTGTCCAAACTGCGAAGAGAAATCGATCCAGAGGAACTTTAAAAACAGAAAGAATCCACAGAGAATACTACCAGGCAAAGAGCAACATGTAACGAGAAAAATTTACATCGGTATTCTAATCGACTTTGCTGAAACTCTAGCTTGAGAGCGTGGCCCCTTAAAGCAGTATTCTTAGGGGTGCTAAGTAGAGCTCTACGTGAATGGTCGGCGTATTAAGGATGGGGAAAAGTAAGCAACAAATCACCCCGTAGTCTTTGAAACTCAAGCGAGTACATAAGACCTCATGTGTATTCCTAGCACAGCCTTCGTGACCCTTCGTTGTAGAGCTCCAAGTGGAGCCTAATCCTTCTGGAGGTAAGGAGGCCAAGTCACAATGCTGTTCACATGATGAGATCGAACAAAGCTGTTGTAGAGGAGCCTAGTGTATGCTAGGTGAGACTTGTCAAGGAGTCCCTTGAGGAGTGTCAAGGTCTTGTTGACTTCCCTGGCATTGGCTGTTTTATGTGAGCTAGAAAGAGTATTGGAAGTGAATGCCCCTAAGTCTCTGTCAGTAGATACAGACTCAATGGACGTACCATTAAGATGATAAGTGTTGCTGGAGGTATGCCAAATATGCATTATCTTGCACTTCTCGACATGGAAATTAAGAAGTTTAGTCTGGGACTAAGCAACTGGAGTGCTGGAATCGGTTGTCAGAAGGGAACAATCATCGGGAGTTTTGACGTTGCGCCAGAACTTGCTATCATCCGCGAGTAGCAACAAGGAGGAAGGGAGTGGGGAGATTATTCCGTTTATGCGGATTAGAAACAAAAGCGATCCGAGAATCAAGAACTGGGGAAATCCATTACTGCTCCAATGGGACACTGTGTGGCTTGTTCGATCAAACGCTTTAGCCAAATCCAGATGCACAATATTCACTTCTGTGCTTTGATCAGTTGGGCGCGTCCAGTGGTCAGTAGCCAACAGGAGGCTTGTTGCACATGAGTGCTCTCTGTGATAGCCATGCTTGACATTAGAAAGGAAGTTTTCAGCAGGCAAGTAGTTAGAAAGAGCGTCATGCACAGGCGCTCCAAGCACTTTGGATGCATTGGTATGAATAGCGATTAGTCTGTAATTGATAGGAAGATTACGACGACCACCAGTGAATATGAGAGTTAATTTAGCCACTTTCCAATTTGTGGGAGCGGAAGGACGTCACAGCATTCCCAGTGGACTAGCAAACTGTTTGGCATCTTCAAGCAAGACATAAGAGGAAATTTCATTTGGTCCAGGAGAGCTATCTTTGAATTTACGCGGCGTGGCTATTACAGCCAGCGGATACGTGTACATATACCATCGGGAAGGACGACGGTTGGGACCGTAGTCAGCGCTATAGAAAAAGATGGCACCGTTATACTCACCTAGCACATTAACAAATTTATGTCGGCACTGATAAGTCCTGATGGACCCATCAGCTAAGGATTATCCACTTTTACTTCTTTGGGTGGAATACGAAAAGGAACATGCTTTTAGGATCGGAAACAAGCTGACCTATGAGCTTTTACTGATAACGAAAGCGGTTTCCCTGAATGAAAACTGTGAATCGATTTGGAATGCGAGCATAGGACTCCCGATCAGTTTCAGCCCGAGATATCCCAAATGTTATCCAAGTCTCAGAACTTTGTGCTCACTATTCACGGTGACCTTTGAAACCTTAATTGGCTAAAAATCCTGAATTATTTATTCATCCGCTCACTCGTTACTTGACCTTTTGCTGTCACCAGTGTTCAACGGTTTTTACCTAAGCGCACTTCGCTACACTTAATCATATTTGCAATCTACGGATTTGTATGTAGCAACAGATGTGAAGCGATTTCACAAAGTGACTATACACACGGTTGGCGTCTCCAGATTAGTCTGTCACGGTGGACGAGGCTAAAGGACGTCTACGCTTAACGATCACCACAAGTGGCTTGAACTGCACCACTTAGAGCTCTACTTAGACACTTTGTATTCGGTGTTAACTCGAAGGAGTAAGACGTCGATACACATAGGTTTGAAGGGTAAACCCAGATTAATGAACACCTCTTTTTGCTCGTAAGAAGTGGCTTCTACTTGAAGTGGAAAAGCTTCACATTTTTATTCCGTAACATCCTCCTCCAGTTTCGGTTGAGGCTGACATACTTCACTCTTTCGAGTGATCGATAACGCCGGCTCTTCGTCACTGTGATATCTATGGGCATTTTGCTAACCCGAACTGGTACGCGTTCGTTAACCCGCTTACATACTTATCATCCTGCTCAGTTCGTATAACTTATCAAGCACTCACAAAGATTAACAATTGGTGTGGGATTTGGTACTGTGCGATAGCGGTACTTTTAACGGCAATCTTTGAACTAAAGTGATTTTGAACGGCACCATCAGTCATTTAGCATAAAACGTGTTTCATAGCTGCCATATTGTGACGGGTGATCCAATCGAGGGCACAACTATTCCAACTTCTATTGGAATATCTCGACGTGGTGGTAAGATATGACCAACGTTTATAGCGGGTGGATCGCAGACAACACGGCCGACCGAACGAGCCATCATTCAGCGAAGCCAGACTATCGAGGAAGAAATGGCATGCGTAAAAACCCGAAACAGAAAACGCCAGCCACACGCACAGAGCCAGGCAGAAGTGTACACGATGTGTAACTGGAAACCGCTGCTACGTTATGGAATGGGATTCCGGTTCATACATACAAGCGCGCGTGACTTGGGAATGTGCGAATTGGACAACAAAGATCTTGCTTTTGTTGAGCGATTTTTCGCTACAGTATGACTACTGCTCAACAAATGGTGATACCACTTTTCTGAGAAAACCTAGAATAGATGTCCTTTTTTGGAACCCTGGAATGCGTCACAGCAGAAGGCCTTTGTTCCTCGAATCTTTTAATAAATGCTGATGGATATCCACTCTCTGCAGTTGTTCCCAGTAGTGGCATCTCCTTTACCGGAATTTCCCTCTTACAACTTTGTCTAGCACGATAGAACAGGCCTGTTACCAGACTGCGCTTGTACTTCATCGTACAGTACCGCGAAGCTTCAAGCATTGTTATGTTTGGTTGTGTTTCCGGTAGACAGTGCACTGTAGAACCATTACGGCGATGCTGTGGAGAAACATATGGGAACACGGGGGAACGGGTGTGCTCATGTTTGTTAACAGACCAATTTTGATGTTCAGTTGGTTCATTGAATCAAGTACACATTTTTGCCATTTCCTGGTTGTGTGATTGATCAGTGACCCCATCTGCGTTATTCTCTAAAGGGTCGGCGAAAAGTCTAGTTAACAGTGGACAATATGATCTACCCGTGGTCAAATCACCGAGAGTCTTTTGTCTGACATAAAAAAAACGAGCAGTTGCTGTGCAACTTGGCAGAAAATATCTGAACTTAGACGTGGGTAGTGCTATGCTCAGACGATTTAAGTTGATCTGTTTGCGAATAGTATGTTATCTGCGTCAGAGAAACGTTTGTGAATGAAGAAGCTGCATCTATTCCCGCCATGTGTTTGTTGCAGCAATATAAACCTCCTAGTACATGATCAACCCGCAGCTATTCCGCCAATCCCCACGAATCATTTGTCACGGGAAATGGTTGTTTGCACTAACGACATCCTCAAAACTGGTTTAACCGGTTCACAGGATGATGGGGTCCATCATCGTCCTTGTGGCAGTAGGTGTAAGACTCAAGCCCGCTCAACCTGCAAAGTGAAAGAAAAAAGCTTTTTTCGATAATTCTCATCAGGCATATACGGCTACAAAGGATTCATTGGACTTATATAAAAAGAAACTGGAAAATGGTTATACGCAGTGGTAATAGTCTTAGAGACACTGGATGACTGTTTAACCGGATGGTGATAGGTTTGCGTATAAGTGTGTTGTGTTTACGTGAGACATGTGGCCAATATGTGATAACATGTTAATCGGGTTACTGGGTAGATGAGGTTTCGATGGTTTACGCATGGTTGACCATGGGAAGTGTAGGGCTTGTGCAAATTTCCTTTGGAATCACAGCTGGAGGTTGTAGATTGTGATAGCGACACCTTTGTCGTCTATAGCAGTCTCACCCTGACAACTCATGAATAAACGTATGACACTTTGTAAATGATTTTGAAGGCTGTCGATCGTGATTTGGTGACCCTTGTCGATCAGATGTGATCTGATAGCATTCGAAGTGGATTTCGTCGCCATTATTGAGACACCTAGAAAAGTGCTCACGGATCCTGTCTGTTAGTCGCAGAGTAGTTTCCCCAACGTAACCTGCTTGACAATAACAGATGACTGAATAAATATAGAATGACGAGAAAAACTTTGGCAAACTGTCTTTAAGATGTGGCGCTTACACCGATCGGTTCCTAAATGAACTGATCGTCCGTGCAGCATGGCAATTCCCGACCAGTGCGTTTGCTAGCTTGAGATGGATCAGTTTGCTAGTTGCATCGCCTTTGAATGCCAAACTGATGGAAACCGGCTTTTTCATTATTGTTTCTGTTGCTCGTTGAGTGTCCTTCAATTTCATATCGTTTGCTGCAAATCCCTCTAGATATCCATTTTGGCTCGATATCTGTCGGATTTGTTGCAATTCGTTGCATGTAGTGTGACATTTAAACAGCCATCCACAATTTCCCTAAATCTTATCATTGCGTATAACCATATTCCAATTTTATATATAAGTCCAATGAAAGAGAAGGAACGTGATCGAACTCACTCCATTCATCCTAGCTGGTACTATGAAACAAATACCGTAGATACTGGCGCCAGCATACCTAGGATACCACCAAACTCGTAGTTATGTGTCGATCAGTAATGGTGTTCAGTCGGTCTGAGCATAGGTCTACAAGACAGAAAGGAGCTTTTAAGATTTTCTAAACAATTGAGTTATCCTGATATCTGTTCAGAGCGAAAAACTCTGACCCGAAGTGCGCTCTCCTGCCGTACCTGACTCCGGGAAGCCAATGGTGTTGCAACAAGGCAGCTCCAGTATAGGTGATAATTCAACTAGGATACGCTTTGGCTGTGGTAAGTACACACTTTTTCAGTCATCGTTTGTAGTTAAAGGAGTCAATGAACACATGCTCAGGGACATTGTTGTGCTCGGTGTGCCTGCTTCAGAAAGCTTTGATATCGTTACTCAAGCAGTGCATGATCTAAACCGGTGGAGATTCCTAGTGTCACCCATCGGCCTATCTGATCTAACAATCTAGCCTAAATTGTCTGCCGTGGTCGACGTACTTAGCCTTGGTGAGTGCACCCCAATCACTGGAACTAATTTTCCCGACAAGAAATAACGGAACAAGCGCATGCGGCTTGGCTTGCAGCTCGCTCACAGTTGCCTGTTAAGACCAGGTCTGAACAGAAACAACTGCATACTATCACAGCAATGGACGCAGTTATTCCTGATTTTGCTGCTAGTAATCTACATGCAAATGCCAAATCCGGTCCCGAAGTTAAAAAACCGCGACTCAGCTTTTACAGTGGGAGATTGTGGCTTCAAAACGTACTACAAAACGCTGACAACCCTTCTCACTCGATGTATCTTCTCAAGTGAATTTGTCGATTGTGCATACTGTGGGCAGTGAAGCTGCCTCCTGGTTTTGTTTTTGCACCAACGTGGCTTCACTGTCTAACAAACTGGACGAGCCTCGAGATCTCTGTTTCCGGTGAAACCCATTTCTGTAGGCGTCACGCAAGACTTGGTGTAACGAGGAAGTTCAGGACGACGAACCACCCATCTCTGGTGTGACAATGTTTTATCATCGTCATCTTTAGCGTAGCAGCCATTAGCCTAGCGAGAAGGTACTGTGGCTCAGGCCGCTTCCTACCTCGTCAGCAACGCGGAATATACTGGAAAATAACGTTGCTGAAAAGGTTACAGAGTAGTAATACTAGTAATGATAAAAAGAAGACCAGGTAGAAGAACTGAAAGTGGTATGGATGCAGGTACGCCATTGACTACGGCACACCGCCATCTCAGATGGCGTTTCTAACCAGCCAGGCAGGCGACACCTACTCACTTCACTCACTGGAACAGTCACGTTGCTGCTTGACCATCACGCTGTTGGTCGTCTCAGTATATAAAATCCGGTACGGCAGACGCCCAGCTGGCATGCAGAGTACGTGACCCAATGGAGGCTGTTCGGCGTGCTTGGTTGACCGATTGATCGCGCATCCCGAGCGTTCCGCAATACATGTCAGCGAATGGCCGTATTGCGCACGCGATCAGTCCACAGAATGTGGGTTAAGTGGCGGAGACAACAGTAATCAAACATAGCAATTCTGTTCACATGTTCGTTGCGAGCAGAACACGTTTTCTGAACCATAGAGCAAAACACAAAGCACATACCTTACATACCCTTTCTTTTCTTGACAGCCGAACGTTATTTCGACGTCACAGATGATACAGGTTGCTAAATGCAACTCCTACCTTGCTCTCCTCGATAATATCTCATCAGAACTATTGCAGACTGACGAGATAGTGCTATCCAAGTATGTGAAACTGTTCACTGTCTCATTTGGATTGTTTACTTCGAAGAATAGGAATGCTTCAGTCTTGAAACAACACTTTGCATTTTGGAAGTGCGAGTCGCATTCCATACAAACTGGCCCGGTCACACAATGTCGGGTGTCGGGGTTCGACAGTGTTTTGTAATGTTAGGAAAATAGGCGAAGAGGTAGTGTGACCCTTTATTTCGACTCACGCCTAAACACCTGAAGTATTCATGATAATGTGTTGTTGACTCTTCCGAAATCAGTCTGGTAAATTGTTAGTGTCACTCAAAACTTCATCTGTTCGATTACTGTGATTTACAACTTGACTTCTACACACAAGAATTCTGGCGTGGCCTTGCACAATGTTGTGCGTAAAATATGGTATTTAAGTTGCATTTAGACTTTAGTAGTGGGAGATTTTAATCACCCGGACCTATATTTCCTGAACCATTTATTTACTATTGCAACGTTTTTCTCCGCTGGGGAGTTCCTCGGGGCAGTAGTAAAATCTGGATTATACCAGCATATCCAGGATCATGCCAGATGGCGAATGGACCAAACGCCATCTTGTCTTGATTACGTTGTCATCAATGAGATCGACCTGATAGATAGTCTAAAAGTCCCAGCTTCACTTGGCCATTGTGATCACGAGATAATTAAATGCAATCATTTATACGAAACTAGATATCATACTCCTCAAAATACGAGTCTAAGGGTTTATCACAAGGCGAATTTCTCAGGGATAAAAACATCCCAGCAAGTTTGAGTGGCGTGGCCCAATCACCGTACTCATCTTACATTATCTTGGTAGTTCATTGTTAAGGATATCTTCTACGCCGGTAACAACCATGTTCCAACGAAGTTTACTTGACCTAGTAAAAAGCCGAGACGCCTAAAGGTGTGGACTAAACGTCTGGTTACATTTAAACGTTCAGCCTAGAACAAGTGCCAACTAGATCAGACTGAATTTGCGTTTGTTAAGACCGTCATGTGGGGCAATCGCACCACAGTTGCTATCAGGGAGGAACGGGTTTGCTATCAACACAGTTTTGTTCAAAAGCTGTTGGTGAATCTTCGGCAACGAAGTTACAGCACACACAAAGAGTTAGTTTTGTATTTCGCAACTGCAAACTGCCGGTGGGTTTACCAATACGGATGCAGAGACAGTCAACATTCAGAGCAAACAGCACATAATATGTATTACTGTAAATCACGAGCGACTTCTGAGCGCATGGGCAGCAACCTAACTCCGAGTCTCAGTGTCAAGTCGGAATCAAATTAGAGAGCCTACTAACTGACAAATTACCCGGTCCATACTTGATTTCCCCTGTCATCTTGAAACACTGCCCCACTGAATTAGCAGAACTACTTGCAGTACTTTTTACCCACTGTTTGTCAACTGGTGTTTACGGAAAGCATGGAAACAGTTCTCAATCACATCTTTCTTCAAAGATGGATACTGAAATAACCCGGTAAGCTATCGACCAGTATTTTTACTGTCAGTGGTTTCCAAGGTAGTGAAGTGTTTGCCAGACAATCCTTTCTGGGTCAAGCTTGAAAAATTCGAACTTATCACAGAGGGGCAACATGGCCTCCGTAGTGGATATTCATGAGTCCCGAATCTGCTGATTGCTGCTGATATGGTCGAAGGTTACCGACGCAGGACTGGTCATTGGTGTAAAACCTTTTACAGGGTTGGTCACTCCGTCTTGCTATGGAAACTCCATAGTTATAGTCTCGAGGAGCGTTTATTCACGTAGCCTTATGATTACGTAACTGAACGCAGACCTAACATGAAGGTGACTGGACACTTGTCAGAGTAGTTCCTAGTCAACAGTCACATTTGACAAGTATCCACCTCAGAACTCTTGTTGTTTATTCTTTTCGTTTTCAAACTTCGGCATTGTCAACTGACCATTGTTACTGTGCGCCAATGACCTAAACCTCTGGCGAATTCTAAAGTTCCCGGAAGATGTCATGACCCCACGAAACCATTTAAACCGTCTAAACCAGTGATCAGTGGAAAGTACCTCGGCGACTGAAAGGTACTCGTGTCAGTATTCAGATGAGACCTAGGCACCATAGTGGCAGACGGTTTGAGTCTGTCTATAAATTGTGCAACCATGGCTAAAAGGCACAAATAATCTTGGGGTTCTTAGGAAGAATTTGTTAAACCTTCCATCCTGAAGTGTTTCCTACTATTTTTGCTTCCATACTGTGTCAACTATTGGAAATGAGCATACGGGTCTGTTGTCCTAATATTTGAAGAGATTTGGCACCTATTATTGTTAAGTATTCGAAGACGGGTCGTTAAAATAATTATGGAGTTCAGAACTGACAAAATTAGGTCACTTCTCAATGCATTGCTAGCATTTCAAGGGAGACCTAACTCCTACCTGTAAGGTCATTCATTGTCCCATCGCTCACTAAATGAGAATGAACGTTTAAGGAGGTACTCACCGAATTTGAATTATGGAACAGACAAATTGCTTCGCAATTAGGATCTGTTCACACTGGAACACATTATCGAATTCCGTGGTCACGGCTGAATTGGTTGAGTTCAAATTTTACTTGATTGGCACTTACGTGACGGGTAACTTGCACTAAAAGTTTCGTAGCCACCGTTAAAACCCACTCCCACAAGTTGTTAACGGCACATATGTGATGGAATGCTGTTTCCCTGCTCGTAATTGGTATGATTGCATGCTAGCAAATTCATTCGTTTCCTCTCATTTTCTTCTGTTCAATTTTTCCTTACACCTATATAATGTCCAGCACGGTTTTTCTTGAGCCAACCCGGATAGAAATGCACAAGCAAAAGTCTTTCTCCCTTTTGTGACAACTTATGAACTTACTTACGGTCTTCACTATGTGAGTAGTGTCGCCTATTTTGAAGCATTCCACGCGCAGTATAATGTGTTACGTACATTGTGATAGTGCATTTCGGTGCATTTTGGTTTGGATCATTGCAGTACTTTCTTTCCTCGACTCATATTGCCGTATTTTAAGGAAAATTGTTCTTTTCGAGCTTTCATAGGAAGGTACGTTCAACTGTTTCAGTTTGATTTTAGCTCAGTGTCTCATTTTTCTTTAAATTAACAAAAAACAACTCGTCTGTGACTTCAAACACCTACATCCCTTTCCGAAGGCCTCATTTAGTCTGCGTGGAATTGTTCAGTTCAATCGTGAACGTTTCTTCACCAAAGGAGTTTGGGAGGAAGTGACAAAAACTGTGGAGCTATATCGCACCGGTCGTCAAAACGTAGAACAGAGTGACGATGATGCGGAAACAGAAAATCCACGCGCAACGGCTGTTTTCATCAACTGGTCCCGCCTTAGCACGTTACAGATAAATGCTATGCAGAGAGCTTGGGCACTACCTATATTTGATCGGTAGGTGTCTGATTTTGAACCAAATTTTTCATTTTACAAGTTCATTTGTTTATCTAAACCCCTTTTGTTTACCGCAGTTGTTGCAATAGAATATTGGTAAATTGTTCATTCCAGTCACGTGACCGTCAGCTTTTTTTAGAATGCTCTTTTGTCCTGCGCGATTAGTTGGTTACCAACATAGTATGATAAACGTATTTGTGATGCAATGACTCACGGTAGTTGTTCACAACAGATTCCACTGTAGTAGATTGGCTGTAGGTTGGAAAAATTATCCTCTTGAATGGCAGAGAAATTCTAACGAATCTAATTGACTAAAATGTATGTTGCCACAGGTAGGTTACGATAAAAAATACACCAGGTGAAACGAAGTGTTACATTGATTCATATGGTTGACGAGTAGTCAATATGCGCGAAAAACGTAAAAAACGTGAAAATGATGTGTAATGAGCGATTAGGAAGGTGGTAAACTCTGCGTACTGTTGAGACAGCCGAAGGAAGCGCACTCTACCAACAGACGCGTCGCAGCAGACCTGCAAGAAAAGGGAAGGCAACTTGGTGTGATGTCAAAAGATTCACTTCACGGTGACCACCGCAACTGACGTAAACAAACTACGAAACAACACGCAAGTGCTCCATTATATCACGGGCCTAACTAGCCTCCGAACCGTTTTGGCACCTAAGATTAATGGATGATCAGATTTTCTGCAGAATTTTGGAACTCATCATTCAGAGAGTTCTTAATAACAATAGTAATTTTACCCTTTCAAAGCTTTGATATACAATCAATTATTCATTTCGTTAGTGAGGCCACCTTTTATTTAACGGCGAAGTGAATTATTTGATAACTGTTTGCGTACACAACTAAAGTACATTGTTTCGTGGTTGGTGTTTAACCCTATCGTCTGATTTGCTAATCAGGTGCAAACTGATATCAGTCGTTTGGATTTTAGGTAGGTAATAGCTTTTGCTCTCTGAATGGTTAGCATCCTGTTTTGGTACCATGTGAAAACGTTTGTACGCCAGGCCAATGCATAACTTAACCTCGTATACCCTGTTTTCAACGGTCTCACTAGGAGTGAAATCAAAAGACGTTAAATAACGTTGAAGGGATTATTCGGATTCTCAGAATACGTTTCAGCATCTTACTCAAACGAACGTTTACCTCAGATAGGCCCGTTGGTTATCGAGATTCAGTTAGGTCCGCGGTATGACAGATCATGCGTACTAAATGCACATTACATTGAGACCGTTTTTAAGGATTTCATCCAATTACCCTTCATATCTAGAACTCAGCCTGTCTTATAATTGAACTTCGAAAAAGACAATTCCCGTTTTGAATCGGGTGGACGTGAGACAGACTGTATGATTTGTGCTCTCATCCTTTTCACTCTTGAGCCTTACTCGTGAATACTATGATTAAGGCTGCTATTGATCTTGACAATAGCCCATGAAGTAACAGACTGATAAATAATTATAAATGTATGAGTAAAAGCAAAAAGAGACGGTTTAAACATGATAAGTGCTAAACTATGAAATAAACAACAATGAGTTTAGATTTAGAATCTGTTACCGTAGCAGTGTATACATCAAAATATTTTTTGTACGCAAAATAGAATTATGGTGTCTCACCACAGCTGCCAGTTCATACGGTAGCAAACCTATGTTTCGAGTTGAGAACAGAACATGAAATCCTCATCTGGCCAGACACATGTCTAGTCATCGGATGTTGCTTCGAAATGAGTTACGCGAACCCCTTCCAGAGTTTTATTGTCAAGCTATCCAATAAATACGTAGCAGCGCATTAGACTGATTTAAATGGGAACACAGCAGCTCTGGTTCCTAGGTGACGTTCAGTTCTACTAACATAAGATACGCCGCCTCCACAGTTATACTCATAAATTATGTTTGATTTGGCAGGGATTCAGACGGTTCTGTATTCAACCCTATCAACTAATCAGCACGCCTACTTTAAACAAAATTATATAACTATTGCTTCCCTGGGAACCCTTAGGTTGTGGGGTTCGTTTTAAAATAGTTGTGTTTTACTTTTTTACAAATCCCTCCGGACATTCACTGTCAAGAATGGTTTGCTCTAGTTGTCATATTTAATCACATAAAGTATCATTACTGCAGGTTCATCATACCCGGTCGGATAATATGCACGCCAATCTCTTTGGTGTTCTAGCTAAGTGTCGATATTTACCGATTTGCACGTCCTTCCAGTAGATGAAACGCTAAGTAGATCCGTTCATTCGCTTAATAGCAGTTTGCATTCCTACCTCGTGACGGTTGTGTTGATGTGACCTCCCTGCTTCATGCGCTGCATCGGAACTCATGTACCTCGTCTTCAAATATGTGTGCGGCTTTTATGGACATGTCTAAAGCGTTTGATTCTATCTCACAAGATTCGATTATCAGATCGGCCCGAGCCTTCGGTGCTCCTCCACCTCTAACGCATTACATTGACGGCTCCTACCGGAATGCTTCTGCCACGCTTAATCGCTCCGTTATCCGGTCCTAGTGTGGTGTTCGCCAGAGTGACCCACTGTTCCCGCTCCTATTCATTGAGGCAATGGATGAGATGCTGGCACTATCTCGACCGGAGCTTAGCTACCAATTCCACGACACATTGGTTGGCGGTTTCGCCTACGCCGACGATCTGATCCTTCTGGCTGAGAATCCTACGTGTCTCTTCGAGAAACATGCAGTCGTTGCTAGTGCCCTGGAACTATCCGGGCTGAAGAACAACACGCACAAGACTAAGCTCATGGTAATCCGCGGTGACCATAAACATAACGCAACCGCTATCTCTAACGAGTCTATTCACTTCGGCCCGGACAATATCCATTCACTAAGCACCTCTGATACGATTACCTCTCTCGATATCCCGTTCAACTAGAAAGGTAAAGCATTTACTAATCACCGTCTGCAGCTTTGTACGACGCTGGAAAAAAACCACCAAAGCGCCCTTGAAGCCATATCAACGCCTAGAACTCCTGAGACGACATCTGGAACCGTAGATGAAACAATTACTAGTATTGAGCCGAGTCCACCGTAACATGTTGAAAGCTGTGGACTGTACGATTCGCCAGTTTGTTCGGCAGTGGCTCCGCCTTCCTAAAGACATACCAATCAGCTACATCCATACCCCAATTCATTTGGGCGATTTGGACATCCCGAATTTATCTACCACTATTACCATCTCGCGCAAATCTTGAGTGGAGAGACTTCTCTCCAGTCAACGTCTAGTTCTGCGGAATGTGGTCAAAGATAATTGGTTTGACCCTATCTTGAGAGAAGTGAAAGTCCCGGTAGGCGTTCAGGGTGTAGTGGTGACGAACAAGGAGGAAGCCCACGCGGCGTGGATGGATAAACTCTACCATTCGCTAGACGGCCGTGGTCTTCAGTAAATGTGACGCTTCCCACTATCTAGTCGTTGATTGTTTAACCCAGCTCGCATCTTACCCAGAGTCTTTATTCGTGCCATCTAGCTCAGATAATTCACGAGGTGGCCGAAGTGACCGCTCACTTCTCTGCCGTGGCAACTGCGGTCAACCGGAAAGCCTTGCTCATATTCTACAATCATGTTGGAT
>JTDE01000750.1:18587-38679 GCA_014338405.1 Paragonimus skrjabini miyazakii
GAAGTACGGGACCGACTGTCACAATGCCGCTATTCAGTCAGTCTTCCATACTTTGGGCTGTGATGTTAACTTTGTTTCTCATCCACCTGTGGTCAACTCTTTTCGCGGTATTATATTTTCTTCTTCATCTAACGCTATTTTTCGACTAGGGCTGCCCTCCTACGCAGTCAGATTTATGTCTACTAACTGTTTTAGGCTCCCTAAAGACTTACGACATATTTATGCGGGGAACCTGGCGTTAACTGGTTCCACCTCTCTGAAAGTTGTCTCAATATGAAGAACATTTTTCTGTCCCGATGCGTGAGCCTTGACTGTGATAGCACTTCTGAGCCCTGAAGAGCTTTTTGGTTTTGTGAAACTGATCGTTCACCTATTTTCTTATTATTTTTCGTGTATTTAAAAAAAATTCTAAACCCGTTTGTTATATACGGCGGAAATAACTTTTCTTTTGATGACTGGCCAATGAAAGCTTGCTATTCTTGTGAGAGGACTTGTCAACTGTTCAGTGTTGCTAACTATGCAGCATCTCACATTTGACAAACAGCTTGTTATCACATTCACCATTTTTTACATGTCCATTGCCTAATTTTGGAGTTACCGTTTGTTCTTCCCTTGAACGAAGGTGTTTATAATGCTCTTCAAAACAAACGATATATAGTAGTAGTACCTGGGAACGGTAGTCTGCCATTAGCTTCACGTTCTAACTTGTAGTATATGTTTTGATGTAAACCGTTCAGTTGGTCTGGCCACTTCCTTGTCAGGATTCGATCATTTATCATTAGGGGAATATCTTCAACCTATCTTTTGTGATGTGCTGAGTTGTCCAGTTTATCCACGTCCTCCAGTTTTCATGCATTTTGCGTCATTGAGAGACTTCGTTTCATGAAACTTTAAGTTAAACGCCCATTTTTGGAGATCTTAAATGTACGACACCGGTGACACAATCCAAAAATCCCACCTCTTAGTATGACTCCCCGAGAACACGTTGAGTAACCCGTTATATACGAACCAACACAGTTGTTTGGCATGGCTGCAACTTAACAACAAGCACGAGTTGGTTTTTGAATTCCTGAAGTATCCCGCTGTATTTATTGCTTTCTGCACTTAAGTTACAGTTTGGTCGTGCAGTTGTTTAACTTACGAGCCAAGAGTCAAGAAGCCAAATTACAAGCCCAACTTGCTGAATTGGGTCTCCTTCGAGCTCGTCTGCCTGCACTATTTTCTTTCACTCCAAGTGATAATAAGAACATTAACACAATCACGGGTGCGTCACTTCATCATATGGATCAGCTTCTCAAGGTGAGTCATTATGAGTTACTTTCGCATTGTTACGCATTTATTTTTCAGGACTTCACTCGTATGCTCTACGTTGGTGGGTAAAAATCTCATGATATTTCGGTCATTTCTGCGCAAGATTATCAGCGTCAGTTCGACTTCATCATTGTTGTTGCCTTTCGCTGGTCTGTAACCACCATATGGACTTCACGGACACTTCCTTTTGTTGCATTTACCTGAAAGCTTTCGCCGAATGTGTTTTATTGCCCGGCAGCGTGACCCTGAATTTTGTGTCTAGAAATATTTGCTCGTTTCGTTTCGTTTTGAATCTAGGAACGTGTTTATTTATTTGTGGCTGTTTATCTCGTTTAACTCTGCTTGTTGTAACATCATAGTCTGCGATGCTGTTAGAAATTCTTCTGACCTTTAATCATGGGGATCTATTACGTCAGTCATTTTATTCCAGTTTACAAGAATTAAGTGCTTATTGCTTGCAATAAATCGACGGTTATGAGTAAACTGTAACTCAAAACGGACGTCCATATCAAGAGAAATAACTATTAAGCCAATTGTGGAACTGCATTGTTAATGTTTACCTGTGGTGGTCCCTCAACGATAGTGCCGCTGGCTACTAGCCATACGGTTGCAACTTCGAGCCCGATTACCGCTACTGTCTTGTCAAGATTTGAGCGATCTGATGTTGGACAGACGGCAGAGTACGTCACGTAGCGACGTGCACATTGCATTGTAGGAGCTGAACATTTTAGACTACATTTTCTTGTAGTGAGTTTATTGGGCATGACGTGTCTGGTGTGCCATTACTTCTTCTGGATAGTTCACACAATGCCAATTTTTGTCAGGTCTAACACAGACGAGAAGTGAAACTGTTGACTTGGTGCTATTAATTTATAAAACATTGGTTTATATACCACGCATTCCCGTTACTTCGGGCTATTAACGATGTGCTTATGACTATCTTAGTTGATTTTCATGGTGGTGGGGCTACTTTTGGATTAATTGACTAACGATTTGGGTTGTGCTGGTCATCGTCAAGAAAAGCATTATAGTTCGCACACAACCTGCATTAAGTTCAAAGCAATAACCCAGGGGTCGATATATATATATATATATATATATATATATATCCCGAGCACGTAAAGACCACATGGAGTGACAAACGTGCCACGATATGAGAAGAGGACCAAGAAGAAGAAAGGTGTTCATAGGTAACAAAAAAGGAAAAAATGTGGACGACGGAAGAAGAAAAATTGCGCCGATGCACAAATTCGCAACACGGGCATCACTGATTTTTATTCTTCGCCATATCAGACAGCGTCCTCAATCAAAGGTGTTCCTTTTCATTCGGACCCCAGGCAAGAAGCTTCAGAGTAAATGCCTGCATACGCAGAACCCACGTCATGCGACGATCACCAGTCTGCTGGTTGCAGCCCAAACAATCACTCTCAAACATGGCATGGTGTGGCAGGCGATGGGTTGACATTCGTAAAATGTGACGAAGCTGACGAAGCTTGTGAGACGAGATTGGTGTGCCCAAGGGTCGACAGAGTCCATCCGTTCCGAAGACACGTCGGTGAACTTCACTGTTGTTGACGAGTTGTTCCCACTACACACCGCTAGGACTTTGGAAACACCGATCGTTGAGAACAGATGTTCTATCAGGATATTCCGCGCGGATGGATCAATTTTCGGAGCCGTACAATAGAACTGCCCAGAATAACGGATCACGCCGACACAAGTGATATAAAATGGCAAACGCCATCTGAGCCCTTATTGTGCGATTTTTGATCAGACATTCCACCAGCGCTGCCACAGTTTCTAACTACCCCCAGCGGCTCAACCCCAAGGGTGAGAGCAAGCCCAAGTTCTTGACAATCTTGCAACGACGCCTTGCATTCATTAGGTGTAAAGACCATGTCAAACTGACGAACTGAAGCCCATGGTCTGTATAAAATGTTCTGGGCTCCTTGTGTACCCTCACAGATTAGGACGATCTCGTCTGGATACTGTATCTATCGAAATCGAGTGCTTGGTAGCAAATTCACACAATCATATTTGCCGTTTTTCAGGGCACACTTTAGAACCTCATCAACTGCAAAGAAGAGGCTGGACAACCTTGTCACACCTCGCTTGATACGCTATAGGTCGACCATACGTTGCTGCAAGCTCTAATCTGGCTCAAGGTCTGACGGTAAATTACTTTCAAGATGTTCACATACTTCTCGGGCACACACTTCTTCAAGTGCTGTTCTTTCACCTGATTCGAAAGTTCCTTTGACGTCCAAAAGACAACAATTGTTGGCGTGTTGTACGAGTGATGGAATGTGAAGATGTGATCAATGCAGCCCTGGCCAGGGCGAACCTCATTCTGCTCCTCACGCATGTTCTCTTAGCGCGTTTCGCTTGTTGCAGGAAATATAGAGGTTGCAAACAACTTCGTCGCAATAGAAATCAGGCAAGCCTCTTTGTGACTTGCACACGAGGTGCGTGAACCTTTTTCGGAAATGGGGACAATGTTAGCCAAACGCTAATAATTTGGAACACCTTGATTGATCCAGAATTTCTGGAGCCGTCGGCTCCTTAACTAAGGTTGCATCTCTATCTACAAAAAGATGGGGGGAGTTTGTCCGGGTCATGGGACCTGTGATATCTCAGGAACTTGACCTGAAATGTGAATTCTGTTTCCGAGGCTAGACAAACGTCGGTGGACCAGTTAACACAGACCGAGCCCGAAGGCATGGTCAGTGGCGCGGGTGAACATTTGAATTGCTGTTAGGAGTGCTAAGCTCAGCGTTTCAAGGGTCGTTACTTGTTATGAATAGGCTCGGATTATCTGGTTCACACCTGGCTTCCTGCTATTCGTTATTCGGATGAGATGGAAGAGCTTACGAGAGTTCCAGGCAGCAGCGGTTTGTTTCATCTTGATAGTGCGTTGTGTCTACCAGGCCTCGCGATACTCTCATGGTTGCTTCCGGAGTTCCAAGTAAGTGGTCTTGCTGACCGAATTGTACTCGCCGCTGGATGGGCTATTTCGGCGAGCGTCCAGGAATTCCAGTGATCGCATAGAGACCCAGAAGTTGGCAGCCGAACGAGCAGCAGTACCACACGAGGCAGTACCGCACTCACTTATTGTTTGCCGCATATGTGTTCAGTGCGCTTCGTAGTCGTCTGGTGGATGAGGACCTAAACCACAGGCAAGCGTATACTGGTAAGCGTGAAGCGCCTGTGTTCCTGCTAATTTAGATACGTCAATGTTTGTTCGACGACGACGTGACCTCCCCCCAAAGTTCAGAACGGGCTTGACACATAACGGTGCATGATCGGGATCCATGCAGGTACCCCAGGTTGACTTAAAGTCTTTGAAACAGCCACGCCACCGTCAGCTGAAGACTTGATGGTCAATCTGTGTCGGCGGTTGACTTGGCCATGGAGACCGCTATCTGGCACATTGTCGCCCAGGACGCGGAAAATTTACACTTGTCGGAAACAAACCGTTATCGGCACAGAACAGCAACAAACGTTCACCGTTGTCTGTTCGACAAGTACCATTAGAGTGCGGACCACCCAGGTCACGCTTGTCAGAACTCAGCTCGCCTACTTCAGAATTCAAGTCTCCAATCAGTACTAGTGTCCGTGCGCCGCGCGATGTACAGAAGTTTGGTGAACTGATGATAAAAACTAACTGACTGCATCTGGACTTATAATCTGTAGAATAATATGCAGCAAACGGGCAATTTTTGTGATGGGTGTCTTTCGATGGTGTGACAGCGCAAAGGCGGCTGTTGACGCATAACCACACAAGCGGCGTCTTCTCTGCGTGTGCGCTTAGGCAATGTCAATACTGGCTTGATCATTGACTTGTGCCGTTTGGTCTGTAAACAAGCGCACGTAGTGAAGCGGCTGGTGGAGATTGAAGAAGTAACACCGAGCTAGAGTGCTGAGGCGGTGTTTCAGCAAGATAGCAGATGTCAATGGTGCGTCTACCTATGATATCGACACGAAGGTTAAAGGTAGATGTTACAGTTTGGTTCCGTACTACACTGTTCAATACTTAGGCGGTCAGTCTTGATGTTGTGTTAGTTTCCCTCCTTCCTCCTGAGTGTGTCGTTTCTCCATACACACAGTCCTTTAGTACGATTGAGTGACCTGGCCTCCTTTGAGCTTACCGTGTTCGCCTACTGTCGACCGTTGCTTACGCTTAATCTCGCGTGCTTATCAATGCCTATGCAATGAAGTGTACGCTTGGCAACTGTGCAAATTTATCACAACATTACATCATCGTTCTTCGTCAGTAGTTTTGACGTACCTCGAAGTCATCACGTGGTCCACTGTCGTGACTTGTATCATACGCTCCTCTTGATCCTAACTGGTAAAAGCGGTGTGAAAAATCATAGGAAGACAATACAGGAAAGCATTAAATGCTATATGGTAGTCTTTTCGATTACCGGAGTGGATACCAAAGAACCTCCAGTGTTGTCTGTTGGGAACTAACGATAATGGATGAGGATCATAGGTAGAGACATCCCCGATTTCAGTATCTTTCCTCGTAACTATATTCTCCCATATATATATATATATATATATATATATCTGTAGAGATGAGTAGGTTACGACCTTACGCTCCAAAGTGTCACTATCACTGAGTCTTATGGACGCATTGCAGTTCACTCTAATTGTTAGTGTGTATTAGTTGCTACTGAAATCATGTTTTAGGCTGCGTCTTTATTCCTGTACTACGATGCTCACTGTCTACCTTCCCCTTGATTACCTCGGGATTACTGAGTATGTGGTTAAGTAGCCATATTGAAACGCTCACCGTCTAATGTATTGTGCTTTATTTTTTCTGTTCTTCTTACATCATCTTACTTTCGATAGGAACGGGAAACTCGGATACTAGATCAACTAACCGCAGTAGAACAAAGACGCCAGGCAACAAGACAGCATCGTCGGGAGAAACAAACACACCAGTTTCCTATTGTGACCGTTGTTGGCTACACTAACGCGGGTGAGTACGGTTACGGTTATTGTCGTCAGTTCTGTCTAACAAGTCCGTTCTCACCACTAGATGCAACATACGTCGGACTGTGCTGGATGATCTTATTTTTTATCTGTGCTTATTTTAAGGACGGCTTTTGTCCACAACATAGATTGACAACTGACAGTGAATGAGTAGTTTTGCATGATGTACTTACTAACGATCATTCGGACCTAGAGGGGGAAATGTACGTTTTGATGTTCCTCATTCGTGGCTACAAGTTGTTGCAAATACGCTTATTTTTATCGTACTTTTTGAATATCTTGATGTGTAACTTTCAGTACAGCTTCAACTGTTTGCTATCATCCTCATCATCATCATAGACAGCAATACATCAGTGGTTCACACCGATGCGTAACTGCCACACAACCATGGAGAAGAAGATGAAACAAACCCTGTTTAGGAAAAGAGAAGAAAAAAGGGGGAGGGGACATAGTCACTAAAAATAGCTACGTCTATATTCAAACATACAAAATCAAGGCGCCTACACCTTGCAGACAAACAACCGAGCTGTAAGTGAAAGTAAAACGTCATCAGCAACTCATCTTCCTTACGGCTTTCATAGCCTCGCGTCATTAAGTGCACCCACTTTACAGACAACTCGGACAAACAACGACAACATTCACGCCACTGAGATCGGTTACCCGCCATCTCGCCTAACGTCTCAAACCACCGACTCTGTGAGTCGCGAGAGCTCCAGCCCGGGAGACGAACCCGATCTACAGTGACCAACCCCTTCGTGAACGATTTCATTTGTTGTCATCTATCCACCTTGCGCCAATCGACCGTAGCGTCTGCAGACAGTACTCGGTGTGGCAGACGACTAGCTGGCATCCTTATTACATGACCTAACCACCTAAGTCTATGCAGGTGCAAGGACTGAACAAAAGAACTTAGTTGACAATCAGTGCCAAACACCTGCTTCCTAACCTCCTCGTTACTCACTCGTTGGTGCCACCCGGTGCGAGCGATTGAACGCAGACATCGGTGGTCAAACACCTGAAGATGGTCGCACGACCTCTGATAACTGTCCTGGTGTCTGATCACGAGTGTTCAATAAATGAACACGACGAACCACTGGCTTTGTTTTAGCCGATGTTCATCATAATCTGAGAAGTTTAGTGTTAATTGTTCTACCGTTTTTTTGATGTATGTTTCTTGCGGTATACTGCACTATTGCGTTTATATGTTTGAGTGACTCCATTTCAGTCAGAAATGGTGTGCCAGCTTCACACTCTTATATGTCAACATCCTACATTTGTGATTCGTCATTTTACCGTTTTCCAACATCACTGTGAACACAGCAGCTGGCGATGGAAACACGACTCAGTGAATAAAATTCTGTCTCACCAATCCTCTCTGTTAGATGTAGCTCCAACGGATTACCACTTTTCAGAAACGTAAATGTTTTCTATCAGAAGCTATTTTCGTTTTTTGTTCACGGGCTTCGCAACGTTGAATCGAACGCTTTTAGAGGCGGCATTATTGAGCTTTTATCACGTTGGTAACGGCTTACTTGTACCAGCAATCGTTATTCTGGCGCACCTTATCGCATGTTATATATATATATATATATGACATGCAATATGGCCCACCGGAATAACCATTAGTTGGAGCTGTACCGAACTTTACACATTGAAACATTCAAAACGTGTGACAGAAATAAGCGTATTTGCAACAACTTGTAGCCACGAATGAGGAACATCAAAACGTACATTTCCCCTCTCTAGATCCGAATGATCGTTAGTAAGTATTTCATATATATATATATATATATATAATAGGTAGTATAAAACACCGGAATGGCGGGTGGTTATGTTTAGAGTGGGAAGAGCTTGATATGAAGTCGTAAAGCAGTCTTTCCCATGTAAAAAGTCGATAACAGAAGTTAGAGCTGTTTTTACAGCGTCTGCCTTGAGCATCTTCTGTTGCGTCTCATCAGAAGCGCACTGAATTATCGAAGTTTTTGTACTCTTCTCGCACCGCACGGCAACTATCCTCCAGTACTATCCATGTTGTTTCGTGGTTTGTTCAATGTTGTTTGTTCTAACTAGCCATTGTTGTTTATTTCATTAATGGCTTCTCATGCGTTTCTCGCCTTAATTCGAACGTCTTCACTATCCTGATCGTGTGATTTGTATCACTCTACTGTGGCTTACGAAGCCTCACAGTTTCATGGTCAGGTGTACCAATCCATTTGCTTGATCTGTGTTGTTAGTTTTCTACTGGGTGTGATACGTGCCTGTGATCGACCACTAAAGTGATGCTCTCTCAAGCCTCTCTTATTTCGGTTGTTCATGCACAACCTTGTGATATCGAATGCTCCTCATAATGGGTTTTTCAACTTCACACCGTATTGTCGTACTGGAACCTCGAAGGAGTAATGAAATGGATATCCCTCGGACACTGCCTTGCTGTGTAAGCGGTTGTCTCGGTGGAACAAATTGGCAACTAATTACTGTTTCAATGAGATCAGCTACTTGTTGGTGGGTAGTCTATCTTAGTCCGCTACCTACATACAGTATCAGTTTGGTAATCCCATATATTCATCGTAACTGTTCACGATACGTGGGGTCACTTCGACGAAGTATCATCGGAGCCGTAGTTCTTTTCAACAATCTTCCGCAACATTCGGCTTGCATTCCCAAAGCTTACCATCCCATGGTTGCTTTTTGCACGCGGTTTGTGGCCTTATGCTGTTCTCAACATTATGCCTTCCAATTGCGTTTAGGAAAAACAAGCCTTATTCGATGCTTGACTGGCAATCAGAAGCTTTCCTCTTCTCCGCAAGTGTTTGCGACGCTTGATATCACACATCATCGTGCTCGCCTGCCAGCGTTCCATAAACACTATCTGAATGCTCCTCCCGACGTCAACGTTCCTGCCGGAAGTGAACATCTTTCAAAGTTCGGTCTACCGGGTATACATCTATTAATACTCGATACAATTGGATTTATGGCGGATCTTCCCACCAACTTGATTGCCGCATTCCGTGCTACACTGGAAGAATGTTTAGACACAGTAAGCTTAGACGTTTTAGGGCTAATAAGTAACGAACCTTTCGCTATGTTATGCGTACCTAATGGTAAACTTGTATTTTTAACCATTGCAGGTTAGCTTTCTGAATACAATACTCCTTCCATAGTGAGACTGCTTAACGTAGCGAATCAAACGTGGTCTCTTCTGGATGGTAATCTTTCTTGGAGGGACATCGCAGTCCATGCTCCAAGTGTGTGTGAAATGCCTTCGAACATCCTCTTTTATTAATTTGCGGAAGTTCCGTATAACCGCAAAGCCTTTTTTAGAACTAAGAAGGCAATTAAGAGAGGAACACGAGGCCTGTTGTTAAGACGAAAAGACCACTGCTATTGGTTTGACCATTATAATTCCTATTTCTAACCTGGACTCACGCACTTCATGTCCAAACCGTCAGGTGACTAGTCTGATTCTTATTGTTTCGAAGTTATAATGTTTCTTAGATTAAGTTCATCACGTACACAACATACCGATTGGGTGAAAGCTAGGTTTCGCCCTAGCCGTTGCCATATTGGTCACACCCTCATACTTTAGCATATACTTTAACCCCGCCATCCATATAGAGGACCGATAAGTAATCCCTTCTTAAGCATCAAGTAGACTGGCTATGTTGATTGAGCTACTATCTTGAACCGTTTATCAAGGAAAGGTGTGAATTGTGTCAACAACTTGAATACAGTTCACTGTCTGGCTTTGAACTGCATTGAGGTTTATGACTGCTTATCGTCTTTGACAAAGACAAGGCTCTTGAATGCATTCTTACGGGTTGTGACTATCACTGTGTACGAATGTTCACGACTGTTCGACAACTAAGGTGTGCAAAGAACATCGCTGTAATCTGCGACAGTTCCCAGAGGACCCGGAATGTTCAGGACACAATACAGACTTGAACTGGTTAATTTATTCCGACTCTCGAACCTTCCGAGTGTGATGGCGAGTTTATAACTTGGGCTGGGGAAATGAGCTCTTGTATGTCAAAGCTTGCTGCAGTAAGGCGATTCTCGCCTCCGGATTGAGGCTTAAACGATGCTGTCTGATAAACCGAATGCTTAAAGCCAGAAATGTTTGTGATGCAAATTCACATAACTGTCTATTTTGGTTTTTCTGTGGTTCTCATTTTATATAATTTACCATGCTACTGTATTTCTTACGGCATCTGTATCGCTTTGTACAACTAATAATCTTTAATACATATCTATGAACATTCACTTTTTGAATCATTTGTCTAGGACCTTATCCTGCACGTGATCGATATCAGTGAACCGGATTGGGAAAGGCGAGCATTCCATGTAGACAGTGTCTTAACTCGAGCCGGTGTTCGATTGCAGCTGAACACTACTCTCTCTCCGCAACCTCATTTTGAGCGTGATAGAACCGATAAATCTAACTCACCGACCATCCTTCGCGTGGGCAACAAAGTTGACTGTGGGTGAGTGCTAACTGGCGAATATATATATATATATATATATATAAACCTAGCTGTCTATATATACATTTTTCGATGGTTTAATCCTGCGTTAAATGTGGCCACAAATGAGGAGCTTGGAGTTAATGCGTCTTCATTTGAAATCTCTTATCCCAGACTGAACTAATGATAGTTTGACGATAACAACGTCAAATACCAGTCAATTGGTTGTAGATCCGTGCCAGGGTTTCCGTGACTGCTTCTGTCTCAATTGGGACAACGTGATACTTTCCATCCTATATGTAGCCTTGTATGTTGCATAGTAGCAAGCGCAGGATGGTATTAACGCTTAGCGCTTCGTTTTTTTTGCTTAACACTCGTGACATTATTCAAAGGTGGGGGGTATTTAATTGAAGAGAACCAGTGGAGCTCCGAAGAAAGTTTAACTTGGATGAAATCCCAGCTAGTTGACGTTGCGAACAACGTTTGTAACAGTTATGATTGGACGCGAAACAACTAACGTGCCGAAGCGAAGTTCTAACATATTTACATAGGCCATGGATAGTCAACTGATGTTTTCCTTCGGTGATTCTTTCTGGTGGCACATTGTACTTTGGTTCGACGGACTGTCTGCCACAAGCAAGATCATCCCGGCTGTTTGGTTCGCTTCTCTTTCGACTCTGGCAGAACAGCACGATGCGCGCAAACTGGTCTGAGTGATTGCAAAATGTTTATTGATCACCAGACTTGTTCTATCTGCTCTGGATAGGCGACTTATTACTACGCTTTTGATCCGTGATAATTATACTGTATATACCTCACTAATACTCATGCAACCAAAGTTTCAGAAATTATTACTCGAGCACCAGTAACACATCTATTTGATTGACACGTGTGTACTGGATACTAGCAATCATGAAGAGGCCCAACGATTTTTTGAACTTATCAACTAGAGGTCCTACATGTAAAAAGTACCATCAGTTTAATGGTTGACAGCTTTGGCGCGTGACTCGATGGTTGCTGGTTCAAATCCCTTTCCGATTATCACTGCTTAGTAAATCCAAATTAGTAATACAGTATTGATTTGAAAGCTTACATCACAAGACAGTAACACCAAATCGAGCTGCCGTTGATGGAAATGATCTTATTTTGGTTAGTTGGAGTCAGTCAAAGTGATTTTGATTGTTTGCTGCTTTATTTCGTGTGCAGCGTAACATTCACCGTGTGTCCAAGTGCCCAGCACCCATATTTATTTTGTATGTTCACATTTTCTCGGAGGCGCGATGTATGCATGTATCCTATCCTTCCCTCGTTTCATCAGTGGGGAAAACGATCTGTCGAATCTTATGGTTAATATCAAATGTATTTATACCAGGTTAACATATGTGACCGAAGCCAATCGACAAGAGCTGGATTTTGTTGTATCCACTGAGAACCGTACTGGCATCCCTGAACTGTGTAAAGGAATTGAGGACGAGCTTTCCAAATATCTTGGCTGGCTGCGCCACACGGTCTGTATAAACCAAGGCAGTCCTGTTCTCGAGTAAGTTATCAAAATCTAATTAATGCAACAGCTTACATCTTTACTGTGAATTGATTGCTTATTGAGTCTGGATTTGATTCAAGCTCATTCTAAACAATGTACTTATTCACGTTTCCGTCTGTGGTCTTATTTTATCGATGACAATATCAGCAGTGGTCATTTGTTACCATGATTACTTGAAAAGTTGAGATTCACAGTTAAGTAATCGATTGCTTTGTAGCTCTGTCCAAGTAGAATCTAATTGACTATGTGCAACCTTCATGCGCTCCATTGTGTCACATGACAACTGACTAATAGCAAAGGGGTATAATTTTAAATGATTACCACGGATGGAGAAACTGACTACTCAAGTTTTTGGCTTTACTATGCGTTGCTTATGACCGCACACGCGTTTATGTGGAACGTTGATATTATTAAGTCATCAACAATCTACCTGTGCTATTCGTTGAATAAATTTTGTGGACCTACTGTGCTGCGTGGAATACTAAGGGATTATCCAGGTAAATCATGTAAACAGTTCACCCAAACTTAACCACCAGTTAATTTGAGTTTCTTTTCCTTCACTACTTCCTAAATTTATACTGTACGAGTGAGTTGCCCACGGCTTGTATGGTTTTCTACATTAACAGCATCATTTTAGTCGATTCACCCAAACCTAACTTCATGCTATTAAATCATCTGGTCAGTTCTGTAGCATGCAAGATGATGAACAACTCGGTAATGTTACCACTGTTACTGAGTAGTACACACCGTGAGTTCGATCATCTAACGTCTGGGTACGCAGGTAGGGATTTTCTTACCCGTTAAACGTTTATATGACAGCTCCAAAACGTTCAATTGTCGGGTTAAAGTGTGGGCTCAAACTAAAAATGACATCTTTGGGAAATCTTGCTCATTTGACGCGGTTTCCCCTGTCGTAGTGGCCTAAGACTTTTGTGGGTACTCTTGGGTTTCACCCAGCTGGAATGATCTTATATTATGTGATAACATTATGTGGGCTGTCTGCCAGTTTCTCAAGTGTGTGTGAGCAAATTTTTCGACAATAACGCTTACCTACTTCATCGTTCACGTGACATTTCCAAGACTCCCCAACTAGCAAAATGTTTGTCATCGATTAACTTTTACAGTGCTTGATTAATGTAGTTGTTTCACGCTCAAAACTCGACCTTTGTTTTATTGGAATACTCTTCTCACCAGAAGTTTCGTTTATTTTCTTATCAGCACGCCGCATGCTCGCTTGTGTTTTGTACTTCTCCGTCCGCGAATTAACTGGCACCAACTTTCAATGAATACCTTTCTAAGTGGTTCGGATTAGTTAAATCTTATAATCACAATTTAAATTGTGCCCCAGTAGGTGACTTTCGGATATCTTTATGTTTGTTTAGATTAATTAATTGCTTATGGTCGTCTTGTTTCTTAAATCATATTAAGGTGGCTCTACTCCAATGCAATGGTTACGGACATCTCGGTTGCTCCGGAGGACGCCCAACGTTTGTATGTGTCTGCGATTTTCACGCAAGCTTCCTGGAATAGACTTAAACATCAGTTCAGAGTGGTTTCTTCCAAACGCCTTTAGTTGACTCTTGAGAACTTCTGTTTATCTTGACCTTCAAGATTGTGTACACAGTATTTTAATCTTTAACAAACATTGGTTGCTGGTATATTTTTCCTGTGATATATGCTGCCCTTACAACGTGTACATAAAATCGAGACCCATTTTTAACTGTGTCTTTCGAATTCTAAACTTGGATTTTGTTCTGAGAAAATCGTTGATTACAGTGCTTGGTTACTTTTGCCGATGAATCTCTATTTTTTTGTTATCACTTTTTTACGTCAGTATTGTTTGGCAGGTGCATCAATTGTACGTTTTCATGTAAATTGGTCTGAAATCTGACTTTTCACTTTAGAGTCAAAAAGAAACCAGTAAGCTTACCGTGGCCATGACAAAAATATGTGTGGTCATGGTCCCTTGCAGGTATTGGATTAGTGGCATGAACTATTGTTGACCACTTGACTCCGCCTGTGAAACTCATGAGGAATCTTCGGAAAGTTTTTTCTTAGTTTGGCGATTGAGAGCGGTTTGCTGCCAAACGTGAGTTATTTGTAAGAGATTTTCATGCTTTTGTAGCTTTGGGAACCGAGTAGATAACGTCGGATCTCGCGTGCTGGGACTAGAGTGAATGAGCAACCCCATGGAAAGATTAATATTTCGCTGATATACCTGACCAATTTATCAGAAAACGACATCCGATCAATCTCTGTACATAAGATATTGCTAACATAAAACAAGTTGACTGGCGTCATCATTCAGTGACGTTCAATTGGTGCGTCAGTTGTTTAGGTGTATGTCGGATTAGAATATTTGAATTGGTTGAATCGTCGTAAGAGAATAACAGATAGACCAATCAGGACACAACAATAATGTATTCCACTTGCAACCTCTAATGCTAATGCTGTTGTTTTCCCAGTGAATCAAAATTACTTTATTTCATCGGGATCTCTCTTTGGAACGTTCGACAGATTAGTACACTAAGCAACTTCCAAGTATGTGTATGTACTGCGGCAATCATCTCAGCAGTTGTGCTGGGTTAGTTTCGTTTGTTTGCCATGGTATTGTGATATTTAACCTATCTGACTGACTTCTTAACAGTTGTCTTGTTTTTGTTCATTCGATTTTGAACACCTTGAATAAAACTTAAACGGGTGAATCAGCCGGTGATTGTTGGCAGCATACCCAGTTCATCAAGTTGGTTAATACAACGTACTTACCACTAATCAAACTTTGGTAGTTTTGCCAGTAGTACGCAGGTTGGGCGTCCGTGAGCGCACTGAAATGGCAATCTGCAGTTGGAAAGTTCATCAATAAGCTTTCGTCTCTCCGATTTGTCCAGGGGATCGCCAAACCGAATCGCTGTACGACAGGCGCGCAATTGCAGAAATGGGCGGACAATCTTTCTACAGAAAAAACGATGTACCGATTAGTGTATCGTGCTGGCTCCATTGACGTACTGAGATCTAGTTTACACTCATTTTATGTTGACTATTCAAATTACAGAATAAATTTATTGCACTTTGGTGAGCCTGTAAGAACGATGTGGTTTGATTGCAATTTGTGATCTAGTCATTCGAAGTGAACACCTTTGTTCGTTTCTAGCCAGATGCCAGACACATTAAAAGCACCCTATTTCAAGTTTACTACTGCTCACGTTTTTGACGTTGAAACCTCGAAGGCTTTGTTGAAACGGCATTCGGAATTGGAATTCAAGCCTCATACTTTTCTTTCATGAGTTTTTTAACGATTGCCGGCAGTTGGTTTAAAGTTGTCAGTAGTAGTTTCGGCCTGCCTACTAATTTTGTTTACCGAAGCTCTAATTGTATATCGTTGGTTGAATTCGTTTGTATACTCTGGGTTATTCTTTGTATGCATATTTAACTAATTCCCCAAAGTAATTTTTTATTGCGAATTCTGTCTGGAAGCAAGCGTAAATAGTCTATTCATTATGCTCATCTGGTTCAAATTCAATGTACGGGTGTTTGAATTAGCCGAAATCGTTGTCAGTTCACTTGCCACTCATTGATGGTATGAGAACCGATTACCAGTATAAAGATAAAAAAAGCAGACTAGGGCTTACTGCGTGAAAAAGAAACGTGTGTGTAACCCGAAACGTTTAACAAGTAGGCGCCTACTTCCTGCAAGCAAACGTCCGAGGTGTGAGTGATAGTAGAACGGTGTCTGCAAGACAACCACGTCCTAGCGGCACTTATTGACCAGCACTACTAACTTTTGCTTCGGAGATAATTCGGCCAAATGACGACACCATTTGCAGCATTGAATTCGATTAACCATCGTACTCCTCAATGTTTCCAGTCCGGGGCCGCGTAGATTACCAGAACCTCACCTCAAGTGACGAACCAAATGTATTGGTAGGCATTAGTGCCTATAGACAGTGGATTACCAATATTTGAAGGTTAGAACCCGTCTTCTACTATAATTCATAATTCTTATCCACATAATGAGAAGTAGGTGGTTATCAGGTGATTCCTCATTGTGTTTTTGACTCTGACGCAGTCTAGTCAGACTTGATTATTTACTTTGAAATATAAAACGTGACTGAAATTGCCCATCTTTTAAAATTACTGGCTGTTTTGTTCGCTGGACAACAAGTCGACGTGTATTATTACGCATTGAACGCTGCACTAGAAGGTAATCGTTGATGAAGTGAACAGGGGACGTGAGTCTAACGCTCCGTATACATATATATGTATAATTACGGTGTGTTATGACCGCAAAAGACGCATAGCTTGCAAATTCGCTCATTGCACGAAGTCCCGTACAAGTCATGGTAAACATAAGACCACAAACGCGTACACTCTTTTGCACGGCGGACGTGCATTCACATACATTGGATGGTAGTACGTTGTCTTTCGCCCTGGTGGCACTTCTCCCATAGCGCGTGTACACTATTCCGATAGTCTCTTCTGATCCGTCGTCTTCCTGGCGTTGGGGCTTGCCCTTTCGTTCCTGAATTTCGCCTGTGAGTAGTATACTGCTCACAACGGGACCGCCGGTTATACAACGCTCCTCCTCCTTCTGAGGTTCCTTGATTCCTCTGCATCTGTTGACGAATCCTCTCCGACCGACGCAGTGTTGTCCCCCGGATTATTGATCTGGTTGACCGCGCCGGCATTTCGTGCCACGTCGCTAACTCACTGGCATGCACTCGTTTCGTCTCGCCATCCTTCTTGATCGTGTATACTGGGCCCCGTCTGAAAATGGTCAAATACGGACCTTTCCATTTAGGCAGAAGTTTTCTTGATCCTGGGCCGCTGGCACTCGTGTTCCGATAATCTCGATACTTTACCCTTTCTCCTAGGTTGAACATTCTAGTTTTGCCGAACCGTTGCGTTGCAGATTGCTCCTTTGTGTGTGCCTGCGATGCTTTCAGATGTTTGGCTGTTTCTCTTTCGGCACCCAGTCCTTTGGTGGAATCACTGCACTTTGACCGTATTCCAATGTCTCGATCCACCGGAAGTCGAGGGGTTCTACCGTACATCCATTGAACTAGAGATTTATTCGTGCTGGCCTGCACAGACGCCCGGTTGGCCAATAACACCAATGGCAACGCAGACTCCCAGTCACCTCCTTTGGCTGATAACCATTCTTTGATCGTTCGGTTGTTACGTTCAGTTAGGCCGTTAGTTTGTGGGTGATATGGTGTCGTTCGGATGCGCTTGATTCCCAGTTGTTGCATGCGTGTTCGAAATTCCTCGCTTTCAAAGCATGGTCCCTGATCTGTCAAGATCGCCTTTGGTACACCGTGGTTTGGTACGATGTGCTTCATCACCATGTCTCCCACCGTAAATGCCTTTTGATCCGGAACGCCAGTCGCTTCGATCCAACGGGTTAAGTGTTCCGTCGTGACCAGAACGTACTGGTTACCGCGGGCGCTTAGTGGAAATGGGCCCATAAGATCCGTCGACCAGAGTTCACCGATTTCGGAAACTGGTATTGGCTGTAAGGGCTGTTGGGCTCCCCTATTGTCGCTTTTCAGTAACTGTTGGCACGTAAGCTGTCACATCCTCTTTCATCTTCGGCCAATGTGCTCTTTGTTGCAGCAGATCGTATGTCCTAGTGCATCCTGTGTGTGCCATTTCATGACAGTCTGCTACCAGTTTCTTCCTCAGTTGTCTCGGAATGACTACCACACAAGAGCGCCCAACGCCACGCTTCCACGTCAATACGCCCGCACTGTTTAAGCCAACTGTTCTCCATTGGGATGCAATTATCTTCAACTCCTCATCCTTAGTATTTGTTAGGATCCTCACACCACTTGTCAGAGCGTGGATCACTTTCTGGAGGACCTTGTCCTGATGTTGTAGACGCACTAGTGTCTGTGGGTCCTGCTCCATTACCAAGCCGTTGGCTCTAAAAATCACTTTGGGGAGTTCGTCGTCTATCTGCGGTCGAGAAAGAAAATCCGCGACGCAATTGCTTGAACCATGCACTTGATTGATCGTGAAGTCATATTCCTGTAAACGCAATGCCCATCGGGCCAATTTACCTCTCGAGTCCCTCGCAGTCCTGATCCACTCCAGGGGTTTGTGATCCGTCTTCACGTGGAACTGTTGACCCAACAGGTACGGCCTCCATTTGTCCAGTGCCCCGCCGATTGCCAAACATTCCTTCTCAATGGTTGAGTACTTGTGCTCCGTTGGGGTCAGGACTCTGCTGGCATATTTGATTACTCCTTCCTTTTGCTTGAGTACTGCTCCGATGCCACGGTCACTGGCATCTGCTGTTACGATGAACGTTTCTTCTGTATTTGGAAGTTTCCGCGTCAGTTGTTGCTCGTTCATCTCTTGTTGCACTCGCGTGAACGTCCTCTGGGCATCTTCGGTCCATTCAAATTTGTCTTTTCGAAGGAGTGAAAAATTTTCACGAACCTACTCTGCTCGTAGTAGTACCCTGCTCGGCCCAGAAATTGTCTCAGCGTTCGTTCAGGATTCGTAGCCACGGCCTGTCTAATTGTTACTATTTTCCCCGGCAGAGGCCTGATTTCACCTTGTGTACCGGTAAAACCACCGATGATCGTCCGAATTGTGACTTTTCGGCATTGATCCGAAGTCCTGAGTTCTTAATTCGATTTATGACAGCATCTATATGGGCAGCAATATCATCTTCATATATCGCCACATTATCCAGTCGTTTCATTAGCTGAACCATCAGGCGTCGAAATGTGGACGGTGCTCCGAATAGACCAAACGGCATGGGCTTGAATTGGGACTGTCTTTAGCTTACCGCGAATGCTGTTTCCTCACGATCGGTGGGTTCGATTGGTACCTGCCAGTATTCGGAGCGCAATTTCAATCATCATCATCATAGACAGCAATACATCAGTGGTTCTCACTGATACTTAACTGCCACATAACCACAAGATGAAAAAAGTAAACCTTGTACAGGGATAGAGAAGGAAAAAGAGGCGACCTAACTACTAGGAATAGCAACGTATATATTCAAACATTCAACATCAAGGTGCCTACACCTTGGAAACAAACAACCAAGCTGTAAGCGAAAGTAAGGCATCATCAGCAAGACAGCTTCCTCACGGTTTTCACTGCCGTGCGTCATTAAGTGGACTCACTTCACAGACAATTCGGACAAACAACGACAACATTCACGCCACTGAGATCGGTTAGCCGCCATCTCACCTGACGTCTTCAGCCAACTGCAGCCCGAGAGACGAACCCGATCTACAGTGGCCAACCCCTTCGTGAATGACTTCATTTCTGTACACCGTCCATCTTTGACCTTAAGCCAGTCGGCCACAGAGTCGGTAAACAGTGCCCGGTGTGGCAGACCACTAGCTGGCATCCTTGGTACATGACCTAACCGTCTAAGTCTGTGCAGATGTTAGGATTGAACGGAAGGATTTGTTTAACAATCACTGTCAAACACCCACTTCCTAACCTCCTCGTTACTCACTTGTTGGTGCCACCTGATACGAGCGATTGAACGGTGGCTCGGGCCACCGCTCACCTCAACAGTGACGTGGAATATCTGAGAAGAAAAGGTCACTAGGAAGATTGAAAATTATTGAGAGAAGACTAAGAGGAAGAACTAAAAGTGGTATGGATACAGGTACGCCATTGACTGCGACACATCGCCATCTCGGATAGCGTCTCTAACCAGCGGTTTGAGTGATCACGAGGACCCCAGCAAGGCAAACGACACCTACCCACTTTGCTCAATGGAGCAGTCAAGGTCTTCATATTTTGTGAC
>JTDE01000750.1:39800-72459 GCA_014338405.1 Paragonimus skrjabini miyazakii
ACCTCTTCAGTCTTCCAGATCGTCTGGAGGAGTTTTGTCAGTTCTGATTTCAACCTCTCCCCACCATCCTTGATAAGAGAAGGAGAGAGGAGGTCTGGTCCAGGAGCCTTATTACGCTTTAATGACTTAAGCTCCAGGACCATTTCTGCTTCCGACGGAGGACCGTTTGGAGTGCGATAACTGACCCTTCGGGCACCGTCGTCCACATGATCTAGTTTTCTTGGGGGACCTCACCCGGAGCCAATGACTCAAGAGTCTGACTCACTTGGCAGTGAGTGGCTTGCCTAGCCCCAGGGCGCAGTGAATAAGACAATGATGTCTCGTTCTGAGCACTGCTGCGCGCAGTGGATGTACTCGAAGTTACATCAGGCTTTTGAGAGATACCAAATGTGTTTGACCGTATTGGATAATACGTCGACGGTCACGGTCAACCGTTGGGCGGTCGGAGTGCTCTTTGTTTTAGGGTACCTTTTTCAACTCCATCCTTTCTGATACAGAAAACAGCAGTGCCGCAACTATGAAAATAGTTCTACTGTATGCCCATAGGATCGTGCCTCACTATCTAAGCACTCCTACGGAGTCAGTAGTGCGACATACAATTCTATGAGTGTAACTGCTTTTCGTCTGTCTGCTCCCCTTTGGCCTGTCTGACAAGGTTGCACCTGGAGGGACCGGAGTCCTAGTCAGCATAGCCTGCCGGATCAAAACAGTACACAAGCCCGACCACCTTGCCAAGGTAGCAGTATATATCAACGAAATAGCCGCCCCTGTCTCGACCAAGCACTGTTTTGTCTCTCTATCAACTTCAACCCTTGTATGTACGGCCCTTCTTCCAATCGTTTCCATTACTAGCCGACCTGCCCAACAAAAAGAACAATCACGAAACACTATTTTTAGACCTCTGAATCCTCCGGGTTAGACAATCCCTCTTCCAGTATCCTTTTTCACCACAGATTGAGCAGCTTCCTAGTTGATCGTTCTTCCGTGGTGCTATTCTCAATGCAGCTACATCCGCTATCAACTGCTCCATTGCTTTCTGTAGTTCTTCTAGCGTCTTGTCTGTATTGCCGTTTTCAGCCACTGAGACCATGGACATAACTCCCAACTCCCGCGTCACCTTCGCTAGCTCATCAAGGTCCATCTGCCGGGCGACATGGGCAATACGGACTTGGTCGCGAACCGCCATTGGGAAACCTCCAATGAACTGCTCCGTAAACAGCTGCTGTCGTGGTTCTTGATCCAATCCTGGCAGAGCCCTGTCCAGCAAACCTTTCAGAGTGGTGGCGAACACGGTTGGATCCACTCCTTGTCCAAGCGTGGCCTTTTTGAACCATTACATGCCCTCCTGGCTGTCGATCGAGCTGTCAGACGCAGCCACCAGCGCCTCCATAGCAGCGGCCACTCCATCTTCGCACGGCCTCTTCGCGCTGCGTCCAGCACCGCCTTCGCCCTGCCCCTCACCAGCGTCTGCAAGGCAACCAGCTTCCCACGGTCGGCCTTGACTCTGACCACTTCGGCCACGTCCTCGAAGTCCTCCAGGAAAAACTGGATGTCTCCATCTTCGAACGGCTGTGGTAAAGGTATCTTCATCCTCGCGTTCCTCACGGCATCAGTCGTTGTGACCTCAAAAGACGCATAGCTTGCAAATCCGTTCATTGCGCGAATTTCCCTGCAGGTCATGGTAAACATAAGACCACAAACGCGTACACTCTTGCACGGCGGACGTGCATTCACATACATTGGGTGGCAGTACGTTGTCTTTCGCCTTGGTGGCACTTCTCCCATAGCGCGTATGCACTATTCCGATAGTCTCTTCTGATCCGTCGTCTTCCTGCGTTGGGGCTTGCCCTTTCGTTCCTGAATTTCGCCTGTGAGTAGTATACTGCTCACAACGGGACCGCCGGTTATACAACAGGTGTAACTTATCTGCCGGACCATCTTTGTCGAGGTGGACTACTTGTTTTCGGTAATACGGGACTATGTTGAATAGGCACATTCCTTTGGACTTATCTCGCTCATTATGGTTGGATAGTTCGCGACCATCTACATCACTTGTTGGAAACATCCTCTAAATGGCACTGTCGCGTCCATTGGCGAGGCCCTATCAGCCAGGTTGTTGATCTTTTTCCTAAATCTCCTCTTTCCCTTCTCTATTCTTGTCTATTAATTCGTATTTATTCTACTGCTCTGTTGACACTTTTCGGGAATATCGGCAACTCGATCCAGTGTCCACACCTAATATTCAATGCTGAAGGTCACAAGATGTGACACACATGTCGTCATGTATTGTTAATAAACATGACAACCAAATCAGTGTTATGTTGTGTCAACAGAAGTTACCTCTCGGTAAAATTGTGACAACGTTGTTGCAGACTAAACATTGCTTGCAGCAACTCATCGCAGTTGGGATATGTAGATTAATTACACAATAACTTTAACGTGATCTGTCGATATGACTTGGCACGAGGCTACAGCTCTTCGCATTTAGTGTGATAAAATGTTGGGTAGGAACTTAATAACAGCGTCCTACTACTGATGTGTCAATCGTGTTTAAACCTGGTCATACGTTTGCCATAAGTGTATCCACTTTCTACAAACAATTGCCTTGACAGCATACACACGCAAAAGGATAGCGCACACCCTACTGCGTTTGATGTAACAGATCAAAGTGTACTCATCATCACCGTCTCCTAATTTCATTCCGTACGCTTACATAGTCCTAAACTGCGGCTTGCTTAGAAGTAGCATACGTTCGCACGTCTCCCGTGCTGTGGATGACACCTCATATTTGTCGTGTTCGCGTATCTACCCAATGTCGCGCTTACTTTGTAGATCAGGTGTAAATCTGTTGCTATCACTGTGTATACTAGTCATTAAAGTTTACAGGCCTTCTCACTGGTAGCATTTTCCTATAACACCGCGCTCCAAGTTTTATAAGACGTGTAACTGGGATTTACCTTGTGTTGGTAAGATGGATGTAGCCTTAGTTTTTAGGCATGTATAAGCTGGTCAAAGTCTCGGGGTTCAACGTAACACTTGCTTAGACTTATTCATGATCTTATCAGTCTTGTGTGTGTTAATCGGGTGCCCAGCCAACAAAATGTCTTCGTTGGAGAAGGTAACATATTTTGAAGAGGTCATCTAATTCACATGCTACGGAAATCCTAGGAAAAATATCTGTTCATCCTGAAGGTACTTCAAAGTAGCATATAGACCGAGGACTTTGTTAAAGGACATGTTGGAAATGAGTAATTTCATTAGATAGCTCTCAATTGTTGATCAGCTGTTTGGTGAGATCATACGGGTCATAGTCTAGTGATTTACTATGAGGTGTGAAAGATTTTGTTAACTAACGGTAGTTGAAAGTGTTATACAAACAACAAAACATGGTCTTGGAAAATCTGCAAGGTAGTCATACTGTCGAAGAATCCGATGAGGGGGTAAGTTCTTACCAGTGTTGATCTCTTCAATCGATTATGCCTAGAATGATCAATACTCTGCTTGAATGTGATGTAAATAGTCTTTTCAACCCTGAAGATACCTCATCGTATTACAGTAGCTTTGGAATCGAAGACATGGGATCGAGAACATTCAATAACAGGTTATCAGCTATGTTGCGTTTTAACACTACTTAATACAAGTTTCCGCTTTTGCTTGTTGGCTTTACGTGGTGTTAATATTAAATGCCTGGCATATTTACACGAGTATTTCCCGATTAGTGAGATGACCTGATCAGATTTAGCCATCTAACTATTATCATTGCATTTTAAAACGATAATTCATATTCGCAGAATCTTTCTGCTTTTAGATTATATCTTCTCCTGTTGAATTGATTTTGAGTTTTCCGATATTTTTGCTACTGAAGTGCCAACCTCGTTTTCTATCCCTCATATAACAATGCCTTTTGGCCCTTCAAATACAAACTTAGAAAGTCTGTTGAATTACAATTTAACATGCGTCAAGTTTGAAGCAAAGGTCGACACTATTTATGAACTCCGTCACGTATGTCAAACAAAAGTGAGGGCTGTATTACTTTACGGCAGCGAAACATGGCCCCTCAGGGTAGAAGACGTGAACCGTCTTCAAGTATTTGACCACCGATTTCTGCGTTCAATCGCTCGTATCGGGTGGCACTAGCGAGTAGGCAACGAGGAGGTTGGAAAACGGGTGTTTGGCACTGATTGTCAACTGAGTTCTTTCGTTCAGCCCTTACACTTGCACAGATCTAGGTGGTTAGGTCATGTACTAAGGATGCCAGCTGGTCGTCTGCCACATCGAGCACTTTTTGCCGACGCTGCGGTCGATTAGCGCAAGATGCGAGGTGGACAGATCATGATCTGGCGTAGACAAATGAAATCGTTCACGAAGGGGTTGGCTACTGTAGAGTGGGTTCGTCTCCGGGGCTGGAGCCCTCACGACTCACAGAGTCGGTGGCTTGAGACGTTAGGTGAGTTGGCGGCTAACCGATCTCAGTGGCGTGAATGTTGTCGTTGTTTGCCCGAGTTATCTGTAAAGTGAGTGCACTTAATGACGCCTCACTTTCACTTACAGCTTGATTGTTTGTTTGTAAAGTGTAGGCGCCTTGATTTTGTATGTTTGAATGTAAACAACTATTTTTGGTAGTTAGATTCCTTTCAGTTTCCCCTTCATTTTTCTTTCTATACAGGGTATTTTTTTCTTTATGGTTGTGTGGCCGTTAAGCGTCAGTGTGAGCCACAGATGTATTGCCGTCTATGATGATATTAATGACTGTTGCATATACAGAAGCTAATTCTGATGTAATTGTCTAGAGAACCGATTGTCTATTCCTGTGTTCTAAAGGATCCAACGGACGCAAATCAACACACGTTTATCTGCTCTAAACCATTAGTGATCTTAGAAACCTGATTGTGAATGAAATTCTGTTGGAAATAATTAAAACAAATCAATCTAAGCCTTATGGATCCATGAATAACAATTTACTAATTCCTGGCTACTCCTGTTGGCGTAACGCGTTCACCTAGGGTCTTTGCTTTCTCTCCACATCAAATTAAGACCATTAGTCCTTGTGGTTATCCGATGGGCCATTTGAAGGTTACCATCTTGGTTCACACCTTACACTTATGTTTACCTGTTAAGCTCTTTTTTTCAGATTATTGGCTGTTTCAGTCTACATGAATACTACGGCAAAGCATTTTCGCTGCCCATTCTGACAGTCTGAGGTCGATGTACTGTTTAGTTTCTCATGGGTATGTGCGACGATTAGAATTTTGCACTGATAGCTTTATTTTGCCTCTTTAAGTTGAAAGCTAATAACACGGAACGTCCTGGCTCGACGTTTTGTCTCATACACTAATCCGACTTCTTTACAAGTCGATCATAACGATGGACTTCCTCAACTCATTGGTGTTTCGCCAATTTATCTAATCGATCAGCCACGATCTGGAGATGGTTTTAGTAATAAAGATCAACTGTTTCAACGTCACCTAAGAGATGTATGTGTAGGTGTTTATTATAAATGATAGATGGAGAGGTGTGATAGGAGTCCATCGAACTAATACTGGTGTCATGTGGGCTACTTGTCATTTCCAGTGATGTTAGCCCATCTGGCTGTCACCTAACAGTTCGTTTCTGTTCTTGCGTGTGAGTAACCTAAAATGGACAATCGAATTTTTTGGACACACCTGGCTGTAAAACTTTCTTATGAATGAAGTGACTATCTATAGAACTATCGGTAGTCTAACCGTATTCATTGTTGTATGATATTAAAACTTTGTTACTCAGTGAGCGTTAGTGTAACTATGACAACATAAGCAACGTCCCTAATCAAAGACTACAAACTAAATACCAAACTGTATATACGGTAATGTCCCGGTGTACTAAACGCTTGGTAGCAAGAGAGTCATTATGACAAGCTGGAATGCCACAAGTAGTGATGGATAAAGTAACCACGTCTAATATGTTCCATAAGAGTGTTAAGTGTCTCCGCCCGCATCTGAAATAGTAAGTGAATTCATAGGCTTGTCAACGTTTCTACTAAAATTGCATTGGGGACGTTGGTACTTTGTATCGAATGCAAAACTTTGTAGATATTTTTGCAATCGGAAGTTGAAACAGGGTGTTGCAGTATACCGCACTATATTTATTGTTAAAAGCGTCTCATCGTAATGATTGAAATTTCAGTACACGTTACTGTGGTGTTACAAAAATTCAATGGTTTAATTGGACCCATGACCAACACTGTCCTAACGTGATGGGTGAACTTGCCGCATAGGAATATAAAAATACTGAACCACTTTGGAGAGCTTCTCTGTCTGTTCTAGTACTTAGCTGATTAAGTCTCCTCACCTATTATCACCTGTTGCTGTTTTGTTTGATGTCTACAGCTGGGTTTGTGAGGCAAAAATAACTTCTGCGAACGATATGTTGAGCTTTTGAATTTTTTTAGCTCGGCCAACATAACTTATACAAGACGAGTTTGTGGTGGGTTTTATATGCTAACACAATATAAGGGGAAGAAATGACTTATGTCCCGTTCGAACGGAGGACACTCTTGAATCAGAGATGTTCGTAAGTAACCCAAACCAACTTCAATGGAGACCAGCTGCTCCAAAGAATTTGAAGATAAGAGGTTTTGGATGCCCCTTTTCCCGCTAGTTGTTGGGTTATTCTTTCCAGCGTCGCAGAGAAATAACGGGTGTGGAAATAATCCAGCGTAATTTGGGACGGTCAAATTCCCCGCGCATTCTTGTGAGATTAACAAACTGTTTCGGATAGACTTTCAAAAACTGTGTGCTAGTTTCAAGTGAAAATTCGCACAAACGTTTTGAGGCTTGCGGATTTTAGAATGCAACGGCCTTATTTTATCGTGGGAGTTCAATTTTTGCAGAAGTTATTATATTTAAACGCTTTATTTGATAAACCATGCGGAACAATTGCTGTAAATTGTGATATATTGCTCTAATTGAATGGTTTTTGCCAGGTTTTCCATTCAATTTCCTTTGGTCTGCAAAAGTTTAAAAACGGTTCCATCCTATTTTGATTGAACTCTTTTACATCAGACCGATTAACCAACTGTCAGACTAGACGATTTTCATTCTATTTGACAAGTTATCTATGCTTAGGATGTTATATGTCTTGGACTATTTGGCCGGCGGTCCTCGTCATTCTTTTACAGGTTTGCATTGTGTATATAAACTAGGGTTTAGGAATCGTATGTTGATTATCTACAACACTAAGAAATTCATTGAAAAACTAAATAAACATTACATTTTTATAACGGGGCTAAAGATTTCAATACTGGATATACCACCTCAGTCGATAATGATGACCTTCCTTTATTTGAGCCCTCACTAAAATATTTATTTACAGAAGAAAGCTGGTTAGCTAACGTTTACCTTCAATAATAAGATATAGGGATATAGTTCAAACTTCAAGTACCTGTCATCCTATAGTCTAAAATTCATTGCTATCGTCTGGTAACTGCGTACACTGTATGTAATACCAAATGAATCACCGAGCGCGGTATAAGTCTGGAGGGTGTGAAAAATACAACCGCTTCAAGGCTGTTGTTATGACACCGTTTTATTGATTTCATTAAAAATAGCTCAACAGCAAAGCAGCATACGCACCCATACGTCCACTCAACAGATATTAGTTCCTTGGTTTCTATATAGCTAAAGGGGACTTTTATAACCTTTATTTCTCAGCACATTGGTAATCGATCTTGCCATACTCTTCATTGAATTACTTAGTAACATTAGATCTGATGATAAGAGGCTCGAAGTTTGTCAAGTAGCGCACAGCACCGTACGGTTGTTTACTGCTCTGTGTGAAGAAACTATTTCATATTTTTTCGCAATCTCCGTGATCAGAATTGTTTGTCACCCAACGACGAACCCTCGCCTCCGAAGCTTCCCACTATCTATGAGATGACGCCTTTTGATGTGTAAGATTGCATGCAGAATTCATTACCTAAGCATTGATAAGCTTTCAATCATCGATCGCGTTCTGCAGCTAAAGTATGGTCTCAGTAGTGCAGGGCTGCTTTCTTCTGAAAAATCTAGTTGGAGTCTAGTGGTCATTTCCCGCACCCATACCAACATTGATGTAAATTACAGAACATGCTTATTGATCACCGACTCCAACTGTGTTAGTGTTGGTGGGTTCCATGTCGTAGAAAATGCCAGCGCAACACTGTCACTTGTGCTGGACTGGCAAATTTACTCGTAAGCCTATGTTTCTGCATGTACGCGCACGTTGCTATTACGGTTAACGACATGCATAGGTAAACACATATAAGACATTTTAGAATGCACTTTGGCAGGAAACTAATGCAACTGTTGAAGAACACGCCTGCAGAAGCATCTACACAACCGTTGTTGACGTAGGCATTATTGATAAAGCTATCTTAATCAAAACTTCAACTAACGATATACAAACGGTTGTACATTAAATCCTCCAAAAGTGGAAATTCTTTCACCTAGGTTAGAAGTGAGCGACGGAAAACGTAGTGTGTTTCACTTTTTACAGCGTGATAAATTCATAATAACTTAATTAGTTTCAACTGGTTGCGAAGAAAATAATCATGTACGTTCTTACAAATACCTCATTATACCGTCAGCTGGGGAATATACCAGTTTAAAAATACTAACATGCTGCATTAGCACACTTACTTAAGGGCTATGGTCAACTTATTCGTGTCTGTTGTACCATATAGCAGTATTGTCTTTATGAATTTCCGGATGGAGTTTTCAGCACCAGAAACTATACATCCATTTGTCGCGAACATTGCAGGAACTTTAATCACGCTCACAGTATCAGATAGGGACCCTTTATAGTGAATTCCAAAACGAGCCATCATGTTCTTAATCTTTGTGGAATTACGTTGACTGGGAGTCATACTTAACGGATACTTAATTTCCAAATTAACGGTAGTTGTGGGGAAAATTTCAGCGGCCGATGTATGTTTCGAACTCGCGATCGCAGTTTCAAAGTTTGATTCCAATTTTTCTAGTAATATGCGTTCATGACATGCATGCTGATCAATGGCAAAAATAGAACACCCTAAATATTCGTTCTGTTTTGTGCCTGTCACATCGGTAGTTTTCACAAGTATGAGATTATTGTCGATATAGCCTACTATGGAACACATTTTTAACATTGTGTTTGTCAACAAAAGAACGTTTTTTTCATTGTCTGGTTTGAATTTTTTAGGATGTCGATAACTCATTTTGTTTGTTAAATGCGCTTGAACTAAGTTAGCTCAAGGTCATTTATTTTCAAAAATATGTGAGTGAGATAAACAAATCTAGAGTTCTTGAGAGCCCAAGAGCTTAGTAGTTATTGCATGGAAAAATTCCACCCAATATATGCTAGTTTTTCATTTTTATATATCCCATGCAATATTCTAAGCTAACGCTTGTCTTCCTCCCGTTGCACGCGCAGTAAACTGCATAGGACAATGACTGCTCTGACATATTCAAAAAGAATCGGCCCTGTTGAACACGAGACACTAGATGTTGCAAATGTTTTGTGGCACTTCATGAAAGATGGAAGTATCCGATTAAGTGGTGCTTTCTTACTGCATATATATATGTCAACTTATCGATAGGACAGGGTCTCCGGCTGAAAATCCACAAAGATATTTTAGATTACCAAACAAAGGAAGAATCCCTGTGCAGTTAAAATACACCGCAAACGTTTAAAGTGGACAAAGCAAAGTGCCTGGTGCGGAGATGAATGGGTAATTGTCTACTTGTTGTCTTTGGCCTTCGACTAATATGCAGTCAGTGAAACGACAGCAAGCACCCAAAAACCACAACAATAAATAGAAAGGATTACTTATGTACAAATGAAATAAACACAGACCACGTGGGGGTGATTCACGGAGGCCGCAAAGTCCGTTGAATTGAACAGACCAAACGTGCACAAAGAGACAAGTTAGAAGATAAAATCGCATGTCATTCGGAAAATAATTTTCACACTTTAAACTGGAGGCAACGTTGAACTTTGGAACGCAGGCAGTATACATAGGCGAAGGATGTCCCTGTGTAACAGAGCTGTCAGCCAACGCCGGAATCGAGAAGCAAAATGATGCTCCAGAACTCCCAAATGTTGTCGCAGTGAACAGAATACTTAGGAAAAGTTTTGTTTAACCTCAAACTGAATCCCAGGTTATAATGACCACTACGTCAAAAGACAACCTTTTATGACAAATACATCATAATCCTCCACGCAGCACTCAAATTCAGGTCATCATTCTGAAAAATCTTCAGGCAATTAAGTTGTCCTTTCCACATGCTTCCAATGGCCACTTTAAGGCTTTCAATTAGCGCCGATTGTAACAATGGTTGCAGATGCGACCTTCCCCAAGCGATGTTGTTGTTAACCGTCGGGTGTAAGAAATGTGAAGTCGACCTACGGGGGTAACAATGTTTACACGCCTAAAAGCTGTCCGTTTTGAGTTTTTCAGTCGCCAAAAACGAAAATTTATCCTTTTGTGACATGTCCATAATAAACCAGTTTACGTGTATAAGAACAACCTAGTTATGAACAGCTCGGGACTAGCGCTATTGTTATTGACACTGTCGTCTGCTAATGTGAACAGGCAAATTGTGATGAACGCTTCTGAGACGAGGCAAGGACGTAGCAACAAACTCCCCCCGGTGAAAATACATGTTTGTCGTAGATCAGATGCGGATAACTTGGATAGCAGCTATTCAACGTTTTCGGTGACTGTGTAGAGTCTTCATTATTTTGTACTTCATTTTGCTAACATTGCGTAACTGCTGCATCAGACCACATTATACATTTTTGTTTGACTTTAGTATAAACACCACAACACGTTTTCCAACAAACTCTGCTGCACGTGCTTGTCGCTTCTTCCTACGACGCCAGTTGTTGCCATCCAGTTTAAACCATCCTATCTGTTGGATTAACTTCCAGCTCTGTTACTTCGCATCCTCAGCTACGCTTGGAACAATCCGAATACTTTCCAGCGTCACTGAACACTTCACGAACGTCGTCAATCTTTTGTGAATCCAGTCCTTGACTTCACCCATTATTTTTGTATCGAGAATTGTTGTAGTTCAAACATCTGTTTCGCTACAACTGCATAACTTTCGCAAAGTTAAACAACATCCAACCAGGCTGCTGAGTTGCGAAACGTCTAGAGGTTGAAATCGCTCAGTAGAAACAATCGACCACCCATCTGTGCCAGGTGGCTTGCGGCGAACAACTTACCACGGAACCAAACTCTATTGCGGCCTAACAAAGTCAATGAAACCAAGACAATCGGCACAGCCAGCTCGGCCGATAATCGGACGCATAACTGTGATCCGAAGTCTGACGCTGTGTTGTTTGTAAGCGTTCGATAAAGTGAGGAGACCAGTGACAACGAAACCGACATCCTGCATCCAAACACCCTCTGAATTACCTATCCAGTTATAATTAGCTCCGGCGTCCTTGATCCAACCTCGGCCCGCAAGCATTGTCTCACTTGAAGCAACCACGTTAGTGTTGTAGCGGTCAGCTTCATTCTTGGTCAGTGTTTAGTGGACAAGTGGGTACGCACTAGACCCTCTTCCACTAACAATTTAAAACGCCTCTCCTAAAGAGCAATTGAAACCTAGTCCCAATAGGCATTGAAATAGAGAACGCAGCGGGGCTGGAAACACACCGCATATTTCCAGCAGTGTTTGGAAATATGATAAGTAGTTAGCGCTAGCCGAGTCTGGGACCAGCGGTAGCAACCAAGCGGAGAAAGAACGGGAGCGCAAGATTGGCCACAATTCACCTGGTAGCACTCGAATGCGCGCCGGGCGAAAAGTGTGTGGAACCTTCGAGTGCGATGAACAACGCTTGAATATGTCCGGGTTAAACGACCATGAAGAATGGAATAATAGATGGGTCGTTAGGAGAAAGACAAGCGTTCGCTGCGTGCAATTAGTTGCACGACTGAAGAAAGTGGCTGTGAGTTCATGTCAGGCATCCTGTTGCAGGCGTACACAGAATCATACGTACAGAACAAACCAGCGGTAAAACACGGTTGCAACCCGGATCCTTAGAGAAGCCACACGACCGCTGGTTACTACAAGTGGAGCACTGGGTTCTGACTGATGGGAAGTGCAGTTATCCAGTAGCGTGTATACATCCAAAGTCCCAGCAGACGGCGTCCGTGGTCTACGGGCAGGTTGATTCGAAGGACCTCGACAGGAACATTTTGTCCTAGAAGCCGGACCATCACAGGTGCAGTACATGGGGATCCTTAAAGGGATTCTTCTTGGATTCCCTAGTTCAACAGATCAATCCATAACTCAACGAGATGTACACATTTCGTAAACGACTCTAACCGGAGCCGGTGGATCGAAAATCTGACTCACTTAAAAATGATGGTTGTAGGCGATAAAACAATGTACTACATTCGACACAGCAGTGCTAACGTTTGGAAGCGAAGTGACGTATAGACAAGTCAGATCCTGATTAGAAACGCGTTTTATGGGTTACTACGGCACTATTAAAAACGCGATCAGTAGGATAAATTTTATAGCATAAAAGTAATGAGCGTCAACTCGGCTGCAAGAATCCAAGGCTCAAATCAACAACGATCTGTCGGCAGTAAAGGTACCCAAATCCATGTAAATTTTCTGAATGTTGGTTTTTCGGTCGCTTAAATTAATATGCCGGAGGCCGGACTGAACCGCTGGACGACAAGGGTGCTTTTTTAGAGGCACACTTCATTTTCGGTAAGGAACAGTGCTACACCTAGAAAGGTAGATGGGTCTGGTTTCTAGTCTATGCATTCCCGCGCAGTTCAGATTACGAAGTTGTAACGGCAACGATGCCAATCAAACTGCGCGCCCAACAACTTGCGCCTATTCCCTCTCCATTCCTGTTTTCTCGACAGCCGCTTACCTGGACCAAGCGAAAGAAGCAACAACGGAGGAGAACAATGATTAATTGCAAGGCGCTTGTTTTGTCGACTTGTACACACTTCTTTTATCAGCACGTTGTCATGCTTTTATTTTGCATGTGTTGCTGAATAAACGCTTCCAACGAATTAGTGTGTTCAATTGGGTGGTTGTGAATACGGCTTCCAACTCAACAGTTCTGTGACTAAATTTCGCACTATCCATTCGGCGCGTGGACATTCCGTCCCTTGCACAGGGTATTACTATTGATCACGTGAGTCTTCCAACTGCAGCATATTACAAAGTTCAGCCCTTAGAAAGTGAGTGCTTTTCGTTTGACTGTCCTATTTTCACCTGTCTGGCATGCTTTATCTAAATAGGTTGACGTATTGAGGATCATAGTATCCGGATCAGCTAAGCATGCAGGTCTGAACATCACTTCAAGCTAGGTTACGTTTTAAGTAAATGCGTATTTAATTGGCAGTGTGCGCTTAGTTTAGCCTGCTGCAGTGTTGGCATTCAAAGAACAGTTTCAAGATAAGTGTTTTATGTTGTGCCATTTTCAGTCATATTCACGCACGCCGAATCCAGGTCAAACCAGGAGGACTAAGAAATGAAGGCGTGTGAGTGAAGTCGGACCGAGTAAACCGGAGGTGACCGGTTCAGAATAACACGATGAGTACACATTAAGTATATTATCGATGCACAAAGTTCACGTGAGAGTGAGAGAATAATGAAACAAGAAGATAGCACAGCCTAACCATAAGCGAGAGTGCAGCGTGAGTCGTACGCTCGAGTACGCAGTGTACTTGTCAATATCCCTAATCGTCCCAACAAACGTTTAGGGAAGTACAAAAGTTGAAGCCTACTGAATGGTTCGCTAACAAGTCAAGTTCACACCGAGTTACGTGTAGTCTGTTGATCCAACAAATGCCTTTCTTGATATCCAACGACAAGGAAGACAATCTATCTTCGAAACGGTTAGTGAGGAGGCGCTCCTAAAAACTGGATTTAATACGACACTAATTGAATTACTGTACATGAAAATTGAATCTCTCTCATGGAATGCGAAGTATCCTCAGAAATTGAACAAAGAATGTGCCCGTACAACTAAACCGACAACTAGGCACCGCTCGGTAATAAATGAAGATAAAACGGAATTGGGCTCATACAAACAAGTGATCATTGATTTGGTCGGAACAGAACGACTGTTCGCGCATCTAGAAATGACAATGGCTATAAGCTACTGATTAGTAGCAGGAGATTTTGGTTTTCAAATGGATTGAACACCACCCACCATTGATCGCAGCGGTCACATTCCACTGACTTTCTAGTCGACCCTTATCGCAAGGAAGCACCAGACTCGAGTTTTGCTCTCCTTAGAGCCCGTCAGTAGTGCATATCCTTGCCATGGTCGGGACTAGAGCCACTGAGGAACTCTACTGCTGACTACTGTTAACGAGCTCTAACGAGAGTAAAACTCGAGTCTAGTGCTTCTTTTCGAAGTGGGCTAATTAGAAAGTTTACGGAAATGTGACAGCTACGATCAATTGTGGGTGTTGTTCAGTCAACGTGAATCATAAGCTACTCAAGAAAGAACATAGAAAGAATATGTCTGATTTTGGCAGTAAGAAATTTACAGGGCTCAGACCGAATAAGAGTAAGGAAAAAAGTTGCAGTAGGTGGTTCTGGAGCAAAGACGATTAGTGCAGTTTCTTGTGAGGAAAATGATAAACCATAGGGCCACCTTTCAGCCTCAACCAAACAAAGCACAGCAATCTCAAGACTGATGCAACAGACCTTAACAAACCCAACATCAGGCAGTCGTTAATTTCACCGAACTCTATAGTTCGTCCAGCAGTTGGGCTGGAAATGCTCTGAAAGAGCACGATATGACACCTATAATGGTGGAGTTGTTCGTTATTAACTTAACCTTGCACCGCAATCCTTCATACGTACCCTCAGCGTTGGCTCCGGCTAACACCATGGTAACAGGAATCTAATCGCTGGACTCAAGCTTCGCTCTTGTCAGAGTTCGTCAGTAGTGCATATACTTGCTATGCCCAGCACTAAAAATGCGGTCATACTTTTGAAGCAGCCCACCACTGCGTCTTTGTTCTCAGATTGGGCAGGAATGGATCGTCATATGTAGACGCTCAACCATATTTGCTTGTGAGCAGTGTCCCGATTGCCCGACCACTTTGAGAGGAGACTTAGTCCTGTTAACTCAAGTTGGTGAACATGGCTGTGACCCCTCTCCGAATGGGATTCACAAAACCCACTAACCTTTTTGGCGATATTTTGATTACAGGTAACTAGTACTGGATTTCGGCTTCATGTAACTTGAAACATATTCATCAGGGATAACAGCTATTGTATTAACGTATGGGTTTCCGTCAGCCCCATTCGGAAAAAGGTCATAAACTCTATAGAACTACACGGAAGTGAGGTCCAGTCTAGCTAGAACAAACTCGACGTTCTTGCATGTCATGGCTACTTCCGGGAGCTCGCTAGCTGTGCTATTTACATTATCGTTCTGTAACAATTAATCCCTCAAAATCAGGTCGAGCAGTCGTGTTTGCGCAACCCAGAAAAGAGTCAGCAAAGCCTTCCGTGGTCATTATTCTGTAGTATCCTCACGAACCATCTAATTATCTGTCTTGTCAATTCAACAAAGTGCCACACAGTTTCGATTTTACCATCTGCTTGCCAAGTGTAACTATACTGGAGAAGTGAATATACGCTAGATCCTCGTCCATTCACAATTTAAAACGCCTTTCCTGAAGCGCAATCGAAACGTAGCCTCAACAAGCATCAAACTGAAAGAACGCAGTAGGATTTGGGAGCAAACAGTATATTTCCAACAATGTTTGGAAATAATTAGTTTGTCCCATCCTACTCTGGGACCAGTGGCAGCAACCAACAGAAGAAAAAAATGAAGTGTGTGGTGAGGTCCAGTCTAGTTGACAGCAGTCAAAAGCGCGCCAGGCAAAAAGTGCATGAAACCTTCGAGCGCGTTAAACAACGCTGGAATAGATCCGGGTTAAACGACCTTGAAGAATGGAATAGTGTAACGTACGGTAGAAGCTAGTAAGCGCGCACAGGTTGAATTTGGAGTGCGTAACGGAATGTGCTGCTGTGTTGTCGAGGCTGTTTTAAATTTCGTTTATGTAAGCCTTGTGCATGGCTTACTGGACCTTTGGCTCATGCTTATTTGTGTTGTTCCATTTTACAGTACTCTTGCTGGAACCCCCACTTCGGAAGAACGCTGTCCTTCGGTGTCTCCACGTTACCCAAAAGTTGGTACGTAATTGTAACGGGCAGTCAGAGTGAAAACGGCTGGCTTGCAGGTTACGATAGTAGGTGCATCGTTAGGAAAGAGGTAAGCATCCACTGCGTGCAATTAATTGTACGACTGAAGAAAATGGCTCTGAGTTTATATCATGCCTCCTATAGCAGGCGTACACAGAATAATGCTTACAGAACAAACAAGCGGGATAACATGGCTGCAGCCGGGATCTATTGAGTAGCTATGCGATCGCCGGTCATTTTAATACACTGGAGTGACCGGAACTGGAACATTTATACCGTTTACTTTTGTCATCAAACGTGCGAGTTTGCAGCATTTTAAACCTGACAAGAACAAAGAAGTTGCAAACAAAAGGGGGCCAAAGAAAGGAGTTATGTCTTTCAAACAGTGCATTTTAACTTTACAGAAGAATGCAACTGAGTGAACATCAAGATAGTTCGTTGACAATTTTACTATCAGCTCGACACAAACGTCGAAGTTGTACCGGGGACAGTTAACATTTAGACATTGGTGCACGGAAATACAATCGGTGAAATTGCAGTGCAAGATCCTCAAGCTATGTTAGCAAATGCAAATTCTTCCAGAAGGCAGACGAGAAAAAAGGGAATGTTTCCACAAATCAGCCTAGTACTTTATGACGGGAAAGTTGCGCGTATTTGCTAACAAAAAATGGTCTAATTCCTTTAGAAATTGAGAGTAAACCTATATAAATATTTCAGCGGCTCCTCAGAGATTGTGTATAAAGTAAATCAGCTTAGCCAGTAAAATCCTAACTACTTGTTACTGGTAAGTAGTCTGAATTAGATGATCTTCCTGCTGGTGGCGTTTAGTGGATTTAATGCGCCACAGATCCATACGAGAATGTGGAGGCGGATTAGTGGAGATTCATTGAAATCTGGTTACCGAAATCCGAGATTATAAGAGCTTTATAGTCCATGTACTGAGCATCAGGTAATATATAAAAATGCATTTATTTACAAACGTGATGAGTCACACATTTTTGGCGGCGGATTGTCCGATTTTGTTTGTCTGCCATAATCGCGGACTTTTCCTGCAGCAGTCTATTTTGAACGGAAATTTTTGTTCTTCGTGTTCTTCATTCAGTTATGGCTAGGGTTAACCCCCGTCTGTTATCACTGTCCTGTACTACATCTTGTCATTGTCTCCTAACTACACTGTTTTACAGAGCAATCTGTGTTAGATAAAGTCCTTCAATCTTCAGCAACCTCAGTATGGACTGCAACGACTCTGTATTGTTTTTTCGCCGTGCGGCCCAAAGATCCCTCTCTTTTCTTAGGTGCTTCTTCCTGTACGTAGGCATCCATATGCTAATAGATATCAAGCTTTACGAGGCTAAATGACAACTGCTAATGATGAAGTTAGATGCAGGTTACAGACAACACAGCTTTATTGATTGTGATCAGTGGGTCATTTTGCTGACATCTGGAACGATCAACAGCTCAGGAGATAGTGAAGCTTAGATTCACTTGGGGAAGAGGTCTGTGCATGTATCCATGTATACTAACGTGGTGTATGGCTTCCGTACCGGAAATGGATAAACGTACGTTGTGCCTTAGCGCGCACGTTTCTATCCACGTTTTTCAAATGGTTCAAGCATGATACTAAGTTGAACGGCTGTGTCAGGATGTCTACTGCAGAGAGGGAGACTAAATGTTAGTTGTAGAGAGGGAGTTACGGTGCGTTTCGATATGAACCGAATAGTGACCGTTGTATGGAGGTACCCACTGTGAATAAGGACGGTTTCACACATCATAAGTGTAGGTGAAACGATATAAAAATCTATGTGAAATCAATGCAAGTGGAGAACGTGTAAGTGGTTACGCTTCATTACTGAAGTGACCTTATGTGTGGTGAAGATGCGAATCCCATTCCATATAGGCCAGCTCAACTGTCTGATTCATCCTTCATGGTCGGTATGTCTTCGCAGAATATCTGAGTGGAAAGATCAGATCCGTATTCCATATTGACTAGGCTACAAGCACAGAGAAACCACATAAATGTCACTACAATGGCGTTAGCTAGAAGTACTAACGAGAGATCCATCATAGATAGAGAACACCATTCGCGATACGAAACCTCCCAGACAGTTACCGATAAACAAACAAAATGATGAAATATGGAGATAACAGCAAATTTATATTAGAGTAGCGTAGAAATAAGGATTGATGTTCTCATACCACTGGGCATTTAATTATTCCGTGGGTTGCAGTAGGTGGTTTTGCTCCACCTGAAAAGCTACATCGCAAGAGATGCATATATAAATTTACCTTTCAGGATTTTGTGATGTGGTAAACCATTTGAAACATGTGGAACAGATAGATTTTTAATTAAGTAAAATGGATCTGCCTTTACGAAAATAGGTAAATGAATATATATATATATTGCAAATGGATCTCTTCGATATATATATATATATATAAATGAACCTCGACTGGATTCGAATCAGCGGCAGAAACAGCATTTCCGGACGTGGCAAATGTTCGATCAATTGGACTATGAAGCCATCCAGAGGCTCAAAACTTTACATTTGAATGCAAATTACTTTCATCCCTCCCCAACCTATGGTCATGTTAGGTTTGTCATAGGGTAATGGATTCTAATACAGGAGGTGGGAGTATTCCAACACTCGGCGGAATACCTCAACGCGTGGAAGGTACGTCCAAAAGCCCACAACGAACGGATCGGGGACAGCTTGGGCGACCGGATGAGTCATCGCTCGACTGAATCGAACCAACGGGCAAGACATGATAGGCGAAATAGGATAGACCATTAGATCGGGGGCGCGATTATTCCAACACTCGGAGGAATATCTCGACATGTTCGTAGAGTACGGTCAAACCCCACAATGGATAGACTGCGGACAACACGAGCGACCGCACGAGCCCTCGTTCAATGAGATCGGACAAACGGACGGGGGATGACAGGCCGAAAATCCCCCGATAGAAGGCGTCAATCACACACATAAACTGGGCAGAAGTGCACACGACGTGTGAGCGGAAACTGGAGGGTGTTGTGGACCGAAATTCTAACTCATAAACGAGACCGCAGGCGTATCATGGCAACTAGCGACTTGAACAATAAAAATTGTTGTTTATTGGACGTCTGTTCGCAACAGTAGGACCCACGAGAATGACCACCGAAGCGGAATCTCTGAAACAGTTCTGTTCTGTAATTCATTAATGCAAGTGATGAACATTATTGTGGTAGTCATTGTCAGCACGTAATATATTAATCAAGGCGTCATCGATTGGAGTCAATAGACAGTAACTGTGTCTCCTCTTGAGGCTATCGGGCAACCTGTTCATTACTCACAAGCGAAAGTGGGTGAGCGTTCGCATATGATAATTCGGTCGTGCCGAATGTGAGGTCAATGGCACAGTGGTTAACACGGTTGCTCCATGAGAGCTTGGCCGGAGTTCTAGTCCCGGCAGTGGCAAGGATATGCACTACTGACGAGATCTAATTAGAGCGAAACTCGAGTCTAGTGCTTCTGCCGTTCGAAAGGGGGCAAATGGAAAGTCTTTGGGAAGGCGACAGCTGCGATCAATTGTGTGTGGTGTTCAATTTATATGAAGACCACAATCCCCTACTACTAATCAGTAATATTAAGAATTCATAACCAAGTATTATACTGGTATTAAAGCCTTGTCGCTAGTCCCACACATGCTGTTTCGAATTTTTGTTACGTTTTTTTCTTCCAAAATCTCCTTACATGCGAAATCCTCCAAATCAGCCAGTACCATTTCTAAGAAGGCTTACAGACCACTTACTATATAGAATGAACAAGAACACATACAGCGAAGTATTTTGATCACATGTACGTCCGACGGTGCCGTAGTATCTCAGTCAGAAGCTTCGGTAAACACTACCAAGCCTGGCTTTATGAAATAAGTAGTTTATCAAATGCCAGATATAAGTAAATTGGTTACTAGTCTTACTCGTAGAACCAGCAGAAATACATGAACATTTCAATGTTTTAGTCAACAGATTCACTCTGGATCATGTGATATTAATTGCGAAAACGTTCAGCCACTGGTTGACCTAACTATTGTTGCTAACCCTTGGTTGAGCAGGTTATGCTTTCACAAAACGCGGGTTTAGCCTACACAAACCGCACAATTTGAACACTAGCACGCACACGCGCATGCGTATGCGCGTTCAAACATAACAACCAGCTATCTGTTTCACGATACTTGCTCCAGACTTGGTGATACAATTTTGCTCTGGTCTGTAATCTAGGTCACCTGTTATTAACAGGACTAAGCCAGACATGAGGTACCCTTCGGTTAGACCTGTATAGCTAAGGTGGTCAAGACCCCAGTGATTTAGGCAGCTTAGATTGACACAAAATTTTGTGACTCAGTACCTGTACGTGATTCTACGTCATTAGAAAAATATGCTATTCGAAGTGTTAACACTAAGTGTTATGTTGTACAATGACCATACCGCTTGTTACATTCAATGACGAGCCAATAAGGCCACCTAATATTTTGTATATTGTTTAGAAATTGAACTATTTAAGTGCAAACAATTGGGGCCAATAGAAACCAGGTAGTCAAAAGCTCATTGACATCTGTTTGCTTTTCATGCATCAAATTGGGTACCAAATCATAAGGCCATTATTCGGTGAAAATTACTTCGTTATCAAAACGCACATGACAAACGGATATTGGAAAGGTTATCAGGTGGTGTGGACGTATAACAGCTGTCGAGCCTACAACCATTGCAAGATGTGGGCTGCCTTGATGAATTAATAATGTAGTTGTGGATGAACTGTCATCCTGTTTTCAAAAGATCACAGATTGAGGAGAAGGCTGGGCTCACTACTGCTACCTTATAAAACACAATGTTCAACAAGGTTGATAAATTAAAGCTTTAGGTGTTAAATCGAAGTGAAATGAGCATACGACAGAAACCAGTTCGATTTCAACGGTCACAGTGGTCAGTCAATCGTTTCTAGACTTATAGTTTTTCATGCTAACAAGTTCGTATTCTTCTGAATAGTTTACGTTACGTCAACGACGAGCTATTCTGAGTTGAAATTAACTCCACGACGATCACAGCAGAACAAGACTGACTTCCATCGATCGTGATACTGAAATTTGGGCAAGTCACTATTCTTGAAAAGCAGGACATTCAGTGTCACTTAAATTATGTTGAACTCACGTCTCAAAAACTGTTCGAAGCATATATATATATATATATATATATATATATCCTGATTAGCCTGCCGCAATGACCGAAGTCCACGTTCCTAACTATAAAATGGTCATACATACACACACTGTGTAAACGCAGGTGAACTAGATTGGGGAACGAATGCCAATTTCTTAGCATGGTCAGCTATGGCGGGATAGTCACATCGCGGGCTAGAGTTAAGCTGAAATATCTGGGTTTGTGAAATAAAAATGGAGAATTTCTGACTGTGAGCTCGAAGCTCAGAATATAAACAAATCTTAAAAATACAAGAAAGTAATGTGTTCGTTGTGTAAACAGCACGTAAACAAAAACAAACGATACTGCATTTACAAAAACTAAGAAGAACAAGCGAATAAAAGTCTTCGATAAAAAATCAGATGGAACATTCTGAATATACTGAACCGGAAACGTGAAATAAACGAGACGTGGGATATCAACACAGATTAAACTGCTGTACATAAGTCGAATGATTTAGTGATTGACAACTACCCTGCGCCCACTACAATTGTCGCCTCTTTGTTGATAGTCTGTTTTGCGCGTGTTATTAATTTATTAATCGGGGAAACACAATCTTTAGTTCAGGACCTTGAAGCTGTCGCTAATTAAAAACTCGAGTGCCCGGATCGATTACGCTTCTCCAGGCCACCCTGTTCAGGGCTGTTATCCTCCACGGTATAAAACATATGTCTGAACAACGTGGTTATATCAAACATTCCGGTCACCAGATTTTCAACTACATATATTTGGTTGTTTTACAGTGTTTATTTTGGGGTCCGTTCCATAGCCACTCTACTTACTTATTCTAATCAATGAAGCTGACTAAGTGCCAACATGGGATCAGTCTCATCAGTATTAATTCGATGAAGTACTTTAGTGTTTAAATCTGTATCCGATCACTGGGTACCTAGATGTACTGTGAACACGATATTTGAAACTTTTCAAATGCCGCATATTCCTTTACTACAAAGTTCAAAATTTATACGACTTCTAAACGTAAGCAGTATCACGCCACTTTTGACGGTTTCATTTTTATCTTCTCGTTATCGTTCTTCCAGACGCGTGTTATAAGGCATCCGAAGTATTGCGACCCTTGACCAAACGACCTCGAACCTAACAGTCCAGAGACAAGTCCGTCAGCAAATCGCTGTTCAGGTAGTAGCAGTCCATAACAAAAACTTGATGCAAATCTCAGGTTTATATTTAACGCCCTGTTCCAGAAAAGTCTAAAATTAGGAAAAGATGTGAACAAGAATGTGGCTGAGACGCAATTTTGAATCAGCTCAAAGATAACACTACGACTATCACAAGTTAAGCCAGATGAGTGCCTCTTCGGCTCCACAATCACATTCAGCACCAAATGGAGGGTTAAAATAACATGGACGATGAATCCTATTCAACACCATTCATAACACAGAATCAAGCGACCTAACGAAGTTCGCAAATAGGACATACAATACTGATTGGGCTTACGGCGTCCTGCCTGAAGGACACCATATTGATCATACTGCCATTTGTCCTGAATCCATACAGTTCTTTGTGCTTAGTATTGGGTCATTTAAGTAAAACCCTTACCAGGACATTTCCATCACCGTTTAAAGGACCGATGCGGGGGAAACCGCTCATGTTTGCCTGCACTCTTAGTGTTACAGAGGGTGCAATGAAGACATTCTTGAAATTTCGTGAGATTGTCTCCTTCCCCAAGCTAGAGTGAGCAGAGTGAAACATACTATTTTGTAAAACTAAACCACCAAGTTTCAAAGTTCTCATGATAACTCAACTTTAAGGGTAGCTTTTCAGGTCTTCAGTTGTTAAACGACCCTATGTACCTTTGGCAAGATCGCACTGGAAGTAGATGATTTCCTTATCGTCCGTTGGGGCAAACCATCCGTGGTCATCCAGTCAGTTGTAGCCAGCTGACTCAGTAGATTTCCGAAGTGATTTTGCCGGATCCTTATGGTGTGCTCCACTTGTTTGTACGCACCGCATGGATCTCATGGGTTCACTCGTGCTTTTGTAGAATGAATGGACCGGAAGAAAACTGTTTCAACTTTACTACTGAAATCTTTTGACTATTGGCAGTCAAAACAAGCCCACGTCACATCATCTGGCTATTTCCACTGGTGTTCTTTGATTTTTCGATGCCCAGCAGTGAGATGACAATTATTGCAATGAAAACAGATCTTTTCGTCTTAATTGATTTGATCATTTATGGAAGCAGCAAGGGCTTCGTCATTCTGAAGCACTATGTCAAAGTTATTGTTGAGTCAGTTCGGGTGTTTCTGCTGAGAGAGATCGAGTATCTCGAGTAGTGTTATCGTGATCCTTAAGTTTTGTCACAGACTAGCAGGGGTACCATTGGGACAAATGTTGACTGAACTTTGAAAACTTGTCTTCAGTGTTGGCTTTTTTAATAGTCTAACAACAGGCTTGACTAGCTAGTCGGCTGGTACACATTAAACGGGTTTGAAAATGTACATATCTTGAGGACTGTGCACCTCACACACATCGAACAGTTGCAGAGAACCTAGTAAACTACAGATAACCTCTTCGTGAGTGATTGCACTTCGTGACGCAGTATTGACCCACAGAAACTTAGCTTACCTGCTAGCCAACTCGCAATTGGCAAACAAACAGATCAAACAATCAGCAATTTCACAGACTCTACCGATTCAGTGGAGTACTAGGACACCAGTCCGTGCTACTGAGTCGCATCATACTCACGTATTGAAATGATCCATGAGAATATGTTAGCAGTTTACAAGTATGAAGCGAGCTGTTGGGAGAGTTCATCATGGGACTGGGACTCTGATACTAACATTACGTGAAATAGTGGATTTACCTCAACCGAGCCGCTGGCACACGGGCCTCATTTGAGTGCCGAGGCCGCGCGGTTTGGGAGGCAGATCCCAAGTTCCCGAACACCGTCTTGTATACAAAATCGCAGCAGGAACCTTGGTGAAAATCTTTTTCCCAAAATCCACTATGGTCCGCAAGCCGTGAGGTATTCAGGAACACGAAATCAACGCCGCAATGGATCAGTTCCGGCCGTCTGGTGCCATCTGCGGTCGGTGATCTCAGTAGGTTATATGTTCTGGCTGCCCCCAGAACCGGACAATGAAAAGAACAAGGCGACGTTCCGGAATATCCGCCGTCAATTGGCCGAGGGTGTTTGCGGAATCAAGGACAACAGGTGGATGAGGCAGGGCGAGCGGATGCAGGGTTCCGCAGATCATCGACAACATAAGGAGTTCTCCGATTCGCACAAAGCGATCTTCTGTCCATCTATCCAGTCTATTAAAGCACTGGTAGTTGCGGACACCGGTTGTTCGTGCACCCAGCCAGAGGACATCATGAAGGTTTGGCGCAAACATTTTTGTAGCCTAATAAATCGTCCTGCTACCATTGATTGGGTGACCGTAAACAGCCTGCCGCAAAAGGCCATCAAGCCCTCACTTGCTCTTGCTCCTGATTTACTAAAATTGCAGAGAGCGATTGGTCAACTTCGCAACGGTAAGGCTGAAGGCGAAGATGGATTGCCAGGCGAAATCCTGAAGAATGACGGGCCGGCGATGGAACGTGCACTACTCCAGCTGGTTCACTCCATCGGGGAGCACGAGGTGATGCCACAAGATTTCAAGGATGCTGTGTTAGTACCTTTGTTTGAAGGTAAGGGTAACAAGCAATGCTCCGATAGCTATCGGGGCATCAGTCTGCTGAGCTGCCCAAGCAAGGGGCTTGCCAGAATCCTTCTGAACCGACTGAATACGGATGTCTTAGAGGCCAATGTTCCTGAGGAGCAATGTGGGTCCCAGGAGAATCGGAGTACGATCGACCTGGTGTTCGCTGCTCAACCGCTTCAGGAGCTGTATGCGCTCTTCGTAGACTTAACCAAGGCGTTCGATTCCGTGAGCCGCGAGGCGCTGTGGATGGTGATTGGTAAATATGGATGTCCAGGTAACTTCACCAATTTGATTAGATTGTTGCATTTGAGCATGAGGACGAAGGTGCAATCGTGTGAATCTACCTCTGATGAGTTTGACATTGTCACTGGCTTGAAGCAGGGTTGTGTCCTGGCTCCATCCATATTTATTTTATATTTGACTGCCATGCTAACAGTTGCTTTTCAGGACTCTGGGGAGGACGGTGTTGAGGTTGAGTACGGGACGGATGGGTATCTACTGAATATTCGACGTTTCGGCGCCACAGCCCGGTTACATACCTCAATGATGTGCATGCTTTTGTTCGCAAATAACAGCGCGATGTTTACACATAGCGAGGACGAAATAGAGCGACTGGCCACGGCTTTCGCGACCGCGGCATCCAAGTTTGGACTGGATATCAACACAGGTAAGACATTTTCTTTCTTTCCGCCTTCTCTGGGTGGGGGTGCTGTTTGTGCACCTTCACCACAAATTCGCATCAATGGAGATTTTGTCGACAGCTGCATAGATTTCTGCTACATGGACAGCAATCTGTCCACTGATCCGCCCGTGGACCGCGAGTTGAGAACTCGTGTGGCAAAAGCTAGTAGTGCTTTCGGACGTCATGAAAGACGTGTGTGGAAGAACCATAGTCTGAAGCCGAGCACTAGGTTGTTTGTCTACTGCTCAGTGGTGTTGTTTATACTGTTGTAACGCAGTGAAACGTGGACATTATATCAACGGAATGTGTGCTATCCGAGCCGCTTTCATTTGCACTGTCTAAGACGCATCTTGGGTATTCGGTGGTCGGCAATGGTTCCGAACACTTAGGTACTGCGGCGAGCGAATATGAACGGGATGGAAGTCTTGCTGATGTTGAATCAGCTTCGTTGGCTGGGTCACATCCGTCTGATGGGCGATGACCGTATCCCGAAGCAGCTGTTGTCTGGACAACTGAGATCAGGTAAGCGAAATCCTGGTGGTCGAAAGCTGAGATACCAGGATGCTGTGCTGGTAAGTCTTTCACGTTGTAAAATTGATTTTAGATGCTGAAAAAACTTAGCGTTGAACCGGACTGCTTGGAGGAATACAATTCGGACGGGCGTCCGCGAGTTCAACGAGCAGTTATTGCGCGGCCGAGAACGAAAGCGCGCGGTACGCAAGGGAACCATCGGTGCCATACGTGGTGGTGACGACTATATGGCGTTGCGATGTATGCAGTCGCCTTGGATTAGCAGGTCACCAGCGTACTCATAGTGCACTGTCGGCGAAGAGACGACGAGTACGTTAGGCCCAGGTAGGTCATATCAGTATATGTGTTCTACTTTTGTTAATTATTGCATCGACCAAGACCATGGTCGTTGAACATCTAATCCACTCCTGTTTTCAGAAACTTGGGTGTCTGTGATCTTCTACCTATTCTTTTCTTGGGCTTTGTTGGTGTATTGAATGATGATTCGTCTGTCTGATCTTTTCGTAGTTCAACTTTGAATTTTGTTTTCAAACTTTATCTTCTCTAGAATTCGATAACATACACTCGTATACATAAATGCTTCTTGTACTACATTTTACATATCTTTCTTCCTAGTATAGATCTTGTCATTGCAGTCTCTCTCACTGTTTATTTTCCGAGAGATAAGGGTTTCCTTTTCGTGCTAGCCATCCAATTGGCTAACCAGCATTGGCCGGCTGGACACAAAGGTCTCACTCACACACCTACTAGTCTTATTCCTTCGGGTTTACACCGGATACGTGGTGTGTGAGTGAAACCACAAGTGGTTTAGCGCAAGCCGCTTATGTTGATAGTTCAAAACGCAGGCGTTCTTTGGTTTCGGTCACTGTGACAGACTAATCCCTTTCGGATGCTGCCGCCGATGTTCTGGCTGATGGTGTTTTGCGTCTACGGACTTACTTTTGGTTGCTAGCCGGCTGCAGGTCCTTCTAAATTGTGCTCTGAGATGGATCAGTTATTAGCTGTACCCATGACTACTGTGGTTCAGACTGCTGTTATTCCTGATAGATTACTCGAGAAAACAAACGTGCAACAATAATTGAACAGAGCAGAGAAGGATAGCAAACTATCTTGAAGGTGCGTGATCACCACTGGCCACAACAAAATGAAATATTTGAGGGTGCTTCAGAATTTATCAATCCTCATCAACCAAGCGTGCCTAAAGAGAGTCAAGACTCCCGCAACAACTGAATACATAACCATCTAGTCAGCATATAATTCCTTCCAACAGTAAACTACCCTATTAATGTGCCAGATTTAGTAATGAGAAGAATTGCAATCCGAGCAGCATGCATGGAAGTGGTGTCAGCATAATTTTTGAGTCTTAGTGTTGCTTTAATACAAGGACGAGTGGCCGGTAATAAAGGACTGTTCGAAAATGCATTTTTGCTGACAGATGCAAGTGGCGTGACTACGTTGATTGGTGAACGAAATGAAAACACGTCAAAAGGATCGGGAACGCGATGCAATTCAACTCAAACAAGAAGCTTTGGTTTATTGGATTGTGTTGAATTTCTAATGCCGCCCGTTCAAAAGTACTGCGCTTCAACAAACAGTGCACTTGCGCCTCTCAATTCGACATCGGCGAACATGGTAGCGACAGTAAGGATTCCATAGTTTGATCTTTCAGGGTACACGATTGGAGGGTTTATGTGTATGATGAGACTAGGCATAATCGTGTGACCTAGACCAACGTGCGCGACTCACGTACAACAAAATAATATCCGGGTTGATAAAAGTACCGGCAACAATATCCAGATGTACACAATTTGTGTTGTGAATGTTTAGGGACCAGGATAGTGTTGACGCGGTGTGGGGCTGTGTCTTTGCGTTGTAACACAAATGCTCGCATCCGTTGCTCTTAGCGTGGCCATGAAGAGTTCACCCTCCAAGCCGTGGCGTTATCGGTCATGTTTGAGTACTCTGCGAGTTTAGTCACATCTGTCTGGACATCACACATTCAATAGATCAACGCGCATGTGGACCACACACTTAATGCGCGCGTGCGCGAATCAGTTTGATACTGCTAACCTCAGTGTTGCCATAACAGGGCACGCTGTCGGCTGTGAGTGAAGCTGGGGCTCGCTCAGGGGAGATTGTATGGCCGAGAGCGTCAGATCATGGGTTAGTCTGTGAAATGCGTGATGTCAGTCTATCTGGCCTTGGGTCTTGACAGAAGGATGGGCGCGTGGCTGAGGCAGTTGAAATGCTGGTGAAATGTCTGCTGACCAGATGGGAGGTGTATGAATGATTGAGATTGAGCCAACAGGTGTGGCACATGATAGCTGGCCGTCACCGGGTTTCGCGATGCTACTGTGTGTAATTGGACCCCTCTTTTCGTAGGATCTAAATATCCAGGCGACTACTGATAGCAGGCTGTTTGGTGATACAGCGTTGCATGCCTCAGTGTTGTCAAAACAAATCAAGATAACTAGAATCTACCTTCAACTCAGGACCCACCAGTCCGAACGATTTGGTTCCACTACAATATTTATTCAGTCGAACGCACCTTGCCTATGGGGGAAACAGAATGGGGTGAAAAGACCTGCTTTCCGCTTCTGATTGTCAACGTACTTACAACGAAATTATTGGTAACTTGGTCATGTCTAATGTGGGGTCATTGACGCAGTGGTCAACAAGGTCGGCTCATGAACGCATGACAGGATTTCGAGTCTCGATCGCGGCAAGCATATGCACTACAGGTGAACTCTAATATGAGCGAAGCTTGTTTCTGGAATATTTTTTCAGGAATAAAAGGGCCGACTAAAAATGCCATGGGAATAGAAAGGCTGCGACCAATGTTAGACAAGTGTGGCCCCTCCTACCACCCTTTCCCTGGTTGGCTGAACGGCTTTCCTGAATCCATCAGACTGCGAGACAACTTTCTGCTCACCATTGCTAATTTACATTCAAAAATAAGCAAGGGAGGATTGATGTCGCTTGATATTGTCTCGTTACCTGTTAATCCAGTCACATTCACAGTTACAGTAGAAATTTGGGTACCTCAAAGATGAGTCGAGAAAAAATTACCCATTCCCGCACACATCACTTTCCGCTTTTGTTTGCCAATTAAACCTAGTGCCAGAAAGATAGACTAATAATGGGTTCATCGTTGAGTGTTCTGTTGATGAACAACTTCATGAACAAACTTGAAGCGGATCATTTGAGAGTAATCATCGAAAAACTACTCTTCAATCAGATGATGTATCTTGCATCATCAGAGGACATTTCAGTCGAGACCTCTTGTATAGCACAAAGCAGTAGGTTTCGTTTACTTATTTGTGATCGTGAGAACCGTTATTATGATATTCATGGAAATTAATTGTTAATTAATTAATTGTAAGATTTATACTGTTGCTCAGTATAAACGTAGATGTATTTCTATTGGAAATTTATCTAAAGTATTACTATGCACTTTTGGTTAATGACGTTAGTTTCAAACCGATGTGTTGTATCAAGTAAATCTTCGACGAAGGGAATAACGAATCAGATTGTTTTGGTGAATTTGGGCTTGTTCGAGTCATTTTGAGTCATTTTGAGCTGACTGCATTTGTGTTACTGTATTGTATGTGGTAATACCACGCATGATTAATATGACAATTCTCAGATTTTGTTCCGTTGTGATGAGAATCAAAAGTTGCCTACTTATCAGTGATTAAAATCCCACGAGTTTTTAGCTTACTTATTTGAGATATAACAAGAACAAGCGGTCTGTACACAAGACAACCGGTATGATAAGGTGGGAATACTTTTAGGGGGCTAATTTCCGTGGATCCCTTCGCAGCGGTATTACTAAACTGATATAGTGGAAAGGTACGTTTTAGCACAGACAGTTAATTGTTCCATCCAATAACAGTAATGTTTTTCAGATAAACGATGACCATTAAAACATATAACGTCTATATATAGCTATATATATACCTATTTAATACATCATTCTGCGGTAGTTCAGAAATAACGTAAAAACAACGTATATACGTCTAATTTTAGAATGCTACAACAGTAACTAGATCCCAGTTAGTCATACTGAACTAATTCGTAATGTGGACCTCACTGTTTATTAAGTGCATCGTGGGTGACGTCTCCCAGTGCGGTGTCATTCTCAAGTAGAGTCAGATCTCTACCTGAAACATTACACGTTTTCAGTCGACTTCCTAAATCCATTAGTGAACACTAATCGTCTGTGGTTCTTCGATTTAAAAGTGAGCTTCAACGAATCAGTTACGCACATCCTACGTGTCCTTGGTATAGACTGAACACGTGACCAGAAACATGTGGTCATGCTAAAAGGTGTATCGTTTATTTTGGTGACCATCCTTCTGAAGAGTCTCGTCAAGTTAACTTTTCCAGTCCGCGGAATCTAGTTGGGTTGAAATTTCAGACGGAGTGTGCATGAGTATACACGAGAATACGCACACACAATTTTTTTTCCAGCACAGCAGCTACAGCTTGGAAAGTATAAGTCAATGAGTACCAGGCACACGAACTCACAAACAATGAAGTGAACAAATACGCTGTCCAAATGGGAGGGCGCGACTGGAAAAAAACATCTGTCTGGTTGTTCCAAGTTTAATCGTATGCATTTTGTTAAACAATTGACATTGACCTGTAGCTCATTGGTGTCGTCTGAGTGGAAAGCATTATGCAAATTTGAAATGGTAACAACCAGCTGATAACTTAACTTGTGTTTTAATCGGTCTGGTTTTGTGGAAACACATTATAGACTACTGGACTGTGAGCAGATGAGCCAAAGTTGTGTGAAGATTTTAGACAGGAGATAAGTAAGTAAGTAACTTAAGTTTTTCATATGTTGCAAATCTCAGAAAGGATAAATATAAGACATTTGAAGGTTGACTACATGTAACCGTTCAGATTATTTGAGTGTTACGCTACTAATAAACAGTACCTTGTGACCATGAAATAGGCAAACACACAACTGCATATAGAGTCGGCAAAATAGACCCTCAACCGTGCTAGGTAAGGGGTGAGCAAACACGCTGGGCTATTCATAGAAGCACGCATGGTAGCTTCCACAATACGGTACGTCTGCGTCGTTATGTTTACAAGGCTGCTCTATGCCGTACCATAATCTCGAGCAAAATAACGGTATTCGGTTACAATTTGGATGTGACAAACTCGATGTTCATTCCTTTCCATTTCTTCTGATTTGTTTACGGAGCTAGATTGTGATATTGTTGAAACCGGCGTAGACTTAACGATTTGTAGTTTACTTTCACGGAATGATTCAAAACATACAATGCACAGCCTCAGGTAATTTCTTCTGTCTAAATGAAGTTAGATGCGTGAATGATCGACAGATACCATCTAAGCCAAATGTTTTGTTCTTTCAACGTACCAATCGTGTTCTTTAACGTAAAATTTTAGGTTCTGAAGCGACGTTGAAGTTGACAACAGCTTTTATGTTGATTTAGACTATGATTGATTAAGTTCTGCCTGGTTCTACGGATCACCTCCTTTGATCAGTATTTACTTACAAGTAATTTTCTCCACTCTTTACGTAAAGTCAGATGAATATTTTTTCAATTGGTAGGTCAGTATTTTATCTTGAACGAAAGTGGACAGGAGAGTGAAGGCACATGGCCCTGGCTCTGCATTCACTACAATATTGCTGCACTAGTGTGTGCCCGCATCTCGTTGCAGATAGTCTGAAATTATTGTACTGATCGACTGCTGTGTGCTATTTCTGTATCTTGAAATGTCTTCAAATTAATCGTTTTCAGATATAAGCGTGTTTGCTGCTCGATAACCTTAGGATTTATTCGATCACCGTTTGTGTAGAGGTGTTTCTCATGAGATTAAGTCTAGGTGAGTGAATGAACAACGAGAATAATGACTGTTATGAGATGATTGTATTGCTGGACCAGGATAATACTATCATGGACTATTCAAAAATTTTGAACTGACGGTACCGAGACCAAAGTTGATTGTAGAGGTCTCCTGTTGATTAAAACTTTGACGATATTATCAAAAACGTGCAACTCACTCAACCTAGTAGATCAAATACTCAACAATTCACAAAGTGAACCAATGTCGTCTCACCTGATCAGAATGTTCATGCTATCACTGAATGAGTTTCCGAAGTTTTACTGGAATATTCTACGTCGTTGTAACATACAACCCACTGCCAAGTCCCTTCAACGTCATGCTAGGAACGAAAGAGACTCGTGTCTAGCAAAGGTCGATGAATTAACCCGTAATCAGTCTCAACGTCTGAGTGCTGTCGAATCACTCCCGGAAGAGGAGATGAACGTGTTTGAACAGTATTTGCAGTCAGAAATACAACGGT
>JTDE01000750.1:76833-115367 GCA_014338405.1 Paragonimus skrjabini miyazakii
ACAGCTGTTCGCATAACTGACTTCTTAAGAAAGACTATATTGTAAAGGACAGGGGAGATGCGCCTGGCTGTCGTCTAGTTAGAGTTCATAGTGCTTTATCTGAAGAGCACATAAATTGTAATCCTAACTGGCATGGAACTAGAAGAGAAGAAAGAGGTTCGGAAACAAACCATCTATTTACCATACCGTTTGGGTATATGAGAACTAGTTAATTTTAGCCGAATATGAGACCAACGGCTGCAACCAAAAAAGGAAAGGAAAAATCGCAATAGGGGTCCAAGGTCATTAAATGGCATTCACAAACGTACCAATTAAAAGTATTTATCGGGTCGTATAATTCTAGCAACGTTTTTGAATGAGAGATGTTTGGTCATGGCATATTTTGTGAAAGTGCACGGTTGAAGCCGGGATATTTAAAGAAGCTGCACAATCATTGGTCACAACAATAAAATTTGCTTAATGAACGACACTCATCGAAGGTGATGTAAACAATCATCATAAAGATGCGAAAAGACACCATCAGCATGTCACTTCATGCTTTAAGGGCGAGTGAATATTTTACTAACGCATGCTGCTACAAATACATCGAGTCTGAGCAATGCATTCTACTCTGCATACGTGTCAGATCCGTTTCTATTGAAAGATGCTGACAACAGTGTCGTACATTTATAGTGATTCTTGATGCTCACCTTCAAACCAACATTTCATGATCGATTTTGTCTTTGTTTAGATTAGTCGGGCGGTCAAAGAACTGGTTATGGAGAGAACAGAATCGTCGTTTTTGTAGAGCGAGGTTTTGCTGGTTCAATCCCTCGTTAAGACTACCTCTTCCTGATTTGTTTATGCTAGGATGAGACAGGTCGTGGAAGATCGGCTTGAGAATGAGTATCAGGAAGCATTATGAGAACCATTTCGAGGCCTTGTGATCGTAGCTGTTGCGAACTGGCAATCGAGTTACACTGTTAATCCATACTGACCGAGTGAAAACAAGTGCATATTTTGTATTTATCTTTGGTCGATAGATTTTGTAGACCCATTCCAGAGTGTAGATGCCGTGATGTTTTTCATGGTATCTTCAAATCTGCCAGAGCATTAAGTTGTTTCTGTCAAATCATTTGATCGTTTGCATGTCAGCGACAGATCCTACATTCTCAAAACGTAAAGCTGCCTTCTAAGAGCTTAGCAGCGTTCGGTTCTGAAGCCTCTCAAAAGGTTCCAGGTTGTTTTTAAGTTAGAAAACCATGGCGTAGTTAATAAATTTGTCATGAACAAAAGTGTTGTGCACCGAATTACGCACAAACTTGATTCATTCAATGTACGGCTTCATGTGAACAGCTGTTTGACGGTCTCTCCTTCTAAGTTGGTGAATCCGTAATTGTATAACTAACATTTTTTTCGGGCCAACTCTACCACTTACACCATGCCCCACTAACTTCTAGTTTATTTTTTCTCGTTCTACTAGTTTAGATGTATCGTTTGCCTCAGCACGGGCGTGACGAAACTAAAGGCCAAACTTATGTAAGCGCAATGCTCCAATGTAACTCAAGCGGGGCGAGCATGATTGCATGCACTTTTTAATCACGGTTTTTATTCTGCTTCTAGTAGATGGCACCACATGTGCCTACAAACGAGTAAACAAATACAATCTGTAATAGCTTAACGATTTTACCCTGCTTCTGTCAGTTGGCTCGCCTATATAGTACCTTGTCAAATAGATAATCGAGCCAATCAGGTTATGTTTTGGTTACCAGTGTTGAATAAGGTGTTACGATGTGACCAGCTGATGCCAAGTTTATTCTAGCCAGTTTAAGTGGTGTTTCCTGTGTGAATGCGGTTGCTCCACAGAGATGGACCGATGCAACCATATGTTTCTATGCTGTGATAAACTGTGCGTTTCGATCTGATGACTACCTGAGTAACAAAAGTCAATTGAGAGGCATCGAAAGGAACGAAACCATGGAAGTACCGCAGCACAACCATAGTGCTGTGACATACCAACTTGACAATGAAGGAAGCGACATGAATTCAAGTTTCTGATGATGGTCTGAATGCTTCCGGTCGCATTTTTATATTCTCGTACCTAGTTTTTTTGTATCACGTTCAGTCAGCTTCTCTCTTCGCTGACGCGATTTTTGTGATCACAGTTCTCGTAAAATAAAGTATTGTTCGCAATCAGATAATATTCCTAAAGGCCCTTTCCAAAGAATGCCGTTAGAATTGAGGCTCACCGTTTTTTTTAGTTCACCCGCACTAGTTTGTTGTAGTCAAGGACATTGCTAATTAACCTTAACGAGGTCTCTGATATCAACTTGACTGAGAAATTCTGATAGTCAGACTATCAGCTGGTGTATACGAGACAGTCATTTTGTCTCCTGTCGATATAACCGGACAGACTGAGCAATTTTGTCATTATACCCAGAGTATTCATAAAAGTCAAGGTTGCAAGCAGCTCTTTTCGGTAATTCTCATCAGTGCTGCTGAGGGTTACACATGACAACAAGATTGTGCCTAGTATGAATTCACTGATACAATTATCAACACGGCTGTCTGGTTGTTGAAAGTTCAAATCCCGGCCGTAAACGGATGGATTCCAACAAGAGCAAATGCTCTGATTCTTTTTTTTTAGTGAGGATGGCTAAAAACAGTTAACAAGTTTTGGTCAGCAGAGTCATAGTTCAATAAATTTCTGTTAAAACCGTTACGATTATTAGTTAACCAATTATGAAATGAGTTTCGGGCTTCTTGTAGATAATACTTTTTTGTTAGACAGATGAAACAAACTGGTTTGTGATGGGCAGATTACCTAGAAGCTTCATCTGGAAAATTTCTATCATCTACTTCTGAAAAACATGTGTAGTAACAATTAGTCTATTTTGAACGTCTGATTATACTTCGTCCGAATTATGGTAACAGTGTCAAAGTATTCATTCACGAGGCATTCATGAATAAGCAAAATGGTCAAGACTTATTCTAGACTTACATACACAGAACTGTTTCCTAAATGAAGAAGGAATGTCTGACACTTTTGCAGTTACCTCTGTCAATATTTTCAACCTTTTTTTCTGGGGGGTACCACATGTAGTGATGATTGGGCAATTCAGAAGTGTGATTAAAAAACCGAACAAATAAGCACTAGAATTCAGTGCACATTAATGAAATAAGTAACCATCCTAGAAGCCACTTGACAACAAAGCGAGCATGACATAAACTTTAATTTTATATAAAAGAACACATTACAGTTCATTGGAATTACTGAGAGCAAAAGTAAGCAATCAGTGAAACACGTTGATATGTAGCTCATACTCACGGTCTTATCACGGAGTACAATGACTTCTTAGAGTTTCTAAAGTAAAACAACTCATAATATGCATGATAGTTATTTTAGAAAAGGCAACCAAACTCCTGTTCCAACTAGAAGCACAAATTAAGGGGCGGATATTAAATATATACCCTCGGAAAACAGGGAGTAACTTATGGGAGAAGAGTTTTAAAATATGCCAACGACCCACCTCGCAGACAGTGAGATAACTATTTCTTGGGTCAGACTGGAGGAAAACTAGACAAAAATACAAGAGCACAAGTGAATAACAGAGAAGCATAATTGATAGACCATTTTTATCAGCATATATGTGAGGTAAATACTATCAGTTCAACTTGAAAAATGTGACAATATTTTGGAAAGGACAAATCCGACAGGTGCGCGAATTTGTTAGAGCTTGTCACTGGAAAGTTAGAGTTAATCAAAATGTACCTGAGATCAGCTTTCAAAAGGATAGTAAACTGGTGTGTCAGACCAGTAACTCGATCGGAAACGTATCCTTGTCAAAAGATAAACCAAATGTTAAAAGGTTCAACGTTTCACAGTAACACTAAGGCCTAATTTTATTGATCGGTGACGGTTTCCTTTGCACTTAAGAGAACAGGATGCTCAACTCGTTTCGCCTGTGTTTTTTTGCTAATGATCAAATCTGATCTACTGACCAGATGTCCGTAACCTAAACGGCCAGCCCGAAATACAGAAACTCAACACCAACAAAACACATTGATTCTGAAGGTTTAGTTATTTTTGCCTAGCTACTACTTGTAATAGCTACTGAATTATTTGGCTTAGTGCCTAGGTCATACCATGTTATCAATGGTGTTGGCATCTCCCCAAATCAGATTTCGTGAAGAAGAACGGTTATAAACTAACTAGTCAGAAGTTCTCTTAACGGACTTAATTAAGTCAAGTGATTCGATCTGTCAGTTCGATGACCAAAAAGTATAATTCTAATCGTTTCCAAACTAGTGAAAAAAAGACATGGGAAGTTATTGTTGGAGTATACAGGGTTAACATTTAAAGCACCGGACAAATTGCATGGAACGATAGATAAAAAAGTTTGATTGCCCTGCCGTATAAGTGATCACTTTAAATGGGTGGAGGTATAGAGAGGGGATAAATTAAACAAGACCAGAATGTTAACTTCACATTTGTTAGGATGGATCGAATGGAACACGAAGACGCCATTCCTTTGCTTGATGAGAATGTAAGGAACTTCGACAAACATTACTGGTCAGCCAAAGATAAGGGAAATCACATTTGAGATCGTCATAAACGCAAGGTCAGATATCAGACACTATTTGAAGTTACATGAGCACATTTCATAAAGTGTGAGTTATTCAAAAACAAACGTGTATTTTAAGAAATGATGAAAGAAAAAAGAAAAACTAATAGACAGACAGACGGGCTACCCGATTAAATATTCACCGGCAGTGTTAGAAACTGTCAAAAACTGAAATATAAATATTTGACATCACAAATTAGCAAGCATAAATTACTAGAAACCGTTACGAAAATGAGGTAGATTCAACGAAGAGACCAGGGGGCATCGCCAAGATTTGTTTGGATTGCGAATCCTGTTCAAGACATAATCGCTTTCGTTAGAATATCTTCTATTGGTTCTTGTATCAAATCACAGAGTAATTCTTTCAGGGGTAGTCGGGTCAGTCTGTGCAGCTGTTTTAAAGCGGTGGACAGTATTGTAGAAGCCCTATCTCGATTAGATGCGCGCGATATCATGGTTTGTGGACCGGTACAGGTGTCCAGGTAATCCAGAATGACACACTCGGTTTCTTGGTGGAGGACCTTTGTCATATGATGAGGCGCAGTTTCTGAGTGGTGAAACGACATTGTGCAAAATCATGCCAGAATTATTAAATATCGTCACTAACACTGTCATGATGACTTTCAAAGTTTATGGATAACTAGATAACATAGACAATAACAATACTAAAATATTTACTCGTAACTTTGCTTATTTATTGGATTTCTGCATGGTTTAATAGATCGGGATTTAAACCCGTAAAGTTTTCAGAAAATTACTCGCCTGCTTGGTAATTGACTTGTTTTGCTCATTATCCGTTTGTTTGGTTCTACTAATTCACACAATGAGCACTGCTTATTCACACATTCCTGGGTCCCCTCCATAGCAATCTCTATTCCACATGCGAAGGAGAGTGAGCTGAAATCAACGGGAACTCTTCAAGATACGCATATTCATATCTACACTGAAGGTCGACCGTTTTGTTGACTAATGTAGCGAATCGCTCTAAACGTCACTTGTTTATCGGTTTCAAACCGATACTGCTGGGACCGGTTTCCCCATTGTTTGAACGTATCATTCAATCGACATGCCATAATGAGATTTGAACCGACAAACCTAGTGTTTTGAACTTCCATCCAATAAACATCACGTAATTTCATAACAGCGGTTGCATACACCTACTAATGTGATTGATAATAACGTTATTTGTCTGAGGATGATCTAAATCGTGAGTGAGTCGTTTCATTATACATCACCTTGGATAAATCCATCGAGATGGAATTGAACCACCAAAAGATCGACGGTTTAGCAGTTCACTTTAGGTTCAACAGTAATGAGCGGAAATTTATAGGGCGTTCGTACATATGGTTATTCTGATACAAGCTGGTTAAAATCGCGCAAAGACCTCAGGCTTCCAATCACCAGAGAATAGCCTATCTTCCAAGGGCTTCCTTATGCAACCAGACGGCTGCTAATCCGCCTTGTAGTCATGTGGACACTACCTGGATAATGGCTATCTCTTGACCGTTTTATCTCAGCTACGACAAGAAGGATAGAGTTCCGATATATTGTTAACGTTTTTTGTTGCGCCCTCCCAGCTCAACGCAGTATACGACTGCCTTCTTCCTTGTTTCGGTGCATCAGTTAGATGAACTTTCTGTAGATGTGAGCCCACCTTTGGTCAAAGGGCTGGCGACCCAATATCAGAAGACGTCGTTTAACAAAATCGTTTCAAGTGAGTGGGAGTTTCCTAACATCTTTCTTTTCACGAACTTGGTCAGAAGAACAAGGGAATTATCCTGATTCTTGTTGAGGCAAAGCTATTTGCAGCCACCGTATATCGTCGACTAAGTGTGGCGGCTAACTAATGTGTTTGAGGTAAGTAAACCGAGGTTCGCTTTGGTCCGAACTGTGTTAGTCACATTCTCACATTCCGCCGGGTGCTCACACTTTGCCGTCTGTAAGGAGCGCCGATAATTATTGTCTTTCTAGACGTCAGAGCGACCATTCATTCAGTTCATACAGCTGCACTCTGGTATTCCTTGGTAGGGAATGGTATTATATATATGTATTTATTGAAACAAGGGAACTCAACAAGTTTTGACTACTGTTGTGTACAACTGACTGACGTCATGTGTGAGAATGTTTTAGTTAGGCTGAAAATTGCTTTAAACAAAGTCAGAGGAGTGCAAGTCGAAAGGCAAGCTTCGAGGAAGGGTAGTTCTTGCAGGAGCGACGGCTTGCAAAGAACCGGTATTGTCTGTCTGTCACATTCCGTTGTGGATATCTTCCAGTGAGATGAGTCTACACGATGTAAGCCAGCAATATATAAGTTCCTCAACTGGTAGTTCGGACAACTTGGTATGCTTATTCCATAGAGATGAGTTCCTTTAGAGCTATGGCGCAACAAACAATAGCAACAGAGCGAGCGAGACGAAATCCGACCTCATCCATTGCAAAGCACATCATGGAAACAGGCTATGTTGTTGACCCGTCCACTCGTTTCAAGTATTGTTTCTTAATCGGAATCCGAAGTTGCTTGCCTTCTCCAAAATAATATTAATCAATACTCGCCGTCAGATCCTGTGTGTATGCATAAGCTGTTGACTCACGCAGGTTGTCTGCTCTAGACCTGATAACAGTCCTTGTTCCAAGTAAACCCAATGGTTGATTGTTTCTATTGTTGTTGCCCCATGTCCTATGTATTCTACCGTTTTACGTTCGTGACTGAACAGAGTAAACCAAATGTTAACATCTCGCAACGTATGTCTTCTATTGTTACTGGTGAACAATGTTAAATAGTTTAACGATTATTCCTCTTTTGGGCAACACGGAGATACGTTATATAAACTGATGCAGTCACTTCAAAGGACTCATAATAGTCATAACAACGGGTTTAACTGTGATACAAAGTTAATCTGAATAAACGATTTAATTCAAGCTTCACGAAGACAACCGACTAACACTTTTATTGGTAGCGTTTTGCTTCCGACCCGGAAGCTCTTGAAAACCAGGCAAACCAAATACAAATTTGGAAGTATTGAGAACAAGCAACAGGTCTGTAACTATATTTCTTTCAAGTTTGCATGCTCGTTAGTCTCAGAACTCAATCATTATAAGGCGCTACAATCGCGGGATATGATGCTACTACCTTCGCTTTAATTATGGAATTAGTTCCTGAAGAAGAATATGGTAACATTCTTTCAAAAGGGGTCTTGAACTATCAACAACAATGCTTCTGGCTAACGCTCAATCATTGAGAAAATTATTATCTTCAGATACATCGGTTCTTACAGAAGTTTCTCGTCTTTATATCAGTAACCGGCTGCCATTATCCCTCTGTTTACAACTCAAAGAGGTGACTTATCCTCGGACCATGTAATCCGAAGCGTACAGTATACACCAAGGTTGTGACAACTGCTTCCGAACCAGTTAGTCTGATTGCTGGTTTTCGTTCGTGACGTATGAATACGAGGCCTAATACCTTATGCGAACTGTGGCAGACTTAGGGATGACATATGGACGAAGAATCTCAACTAACCGGAGGTTTACACAGCAGTAAAAACCTCCCTCAAATGGTTCAGTCCAATGCAGTCGAGTGTGCGTTACGTAATCGGAAGGCATATTAACTCGCTTAACAGACCAGGCTTACTGAACTGGTTGTTTTGGAAGAACTGTCTTTCACTACCGACCTCCACAGCATTTCTGTTCATCTTTTGAGATCTAGGAGTGGGCAGCCATAATGGGTGTGGTTAGTGCTAGTAGTCTTGCATAACATATAGACAGATGAGTGGATCAACTTGGCAGAACAGTACATACAACAAGAGACCACTAAACATGGTTACAGCAAGTATCCAGGGAGTAGTGAGGCACGGCGTAAACTAGTGACTGTAAACCATAATGGTTTGTTGTTCGTCTGTTTTGCTACTCTCCAATAACCCGTCAGTTTGTCGGGCTTTTCAACGACGAACCTGATGGCCACGATGTTACTTGTTAAGTTGGTATGCTACGACACTTACGTGCGAGACATTTCAGATGGATACTTTGATTGAGCGCCAAGCAGGAGTCATACTGACTGTGGTCTACATTTTCGAAGTAGTTTCTGATTGTTGTCAACATTACTGACGCTCGTGACAAATCACCCTGTGGACTACGTTAACACCTGTTCGCCCACTTTTTTGGACCGCCTCAATCTGTTCTTTGACGAAGGCTGTTATGACCAGCGGTCATGTGGTTTCTCTGAGGTTCCTGATCACTGGTCAGCACAAGGTGTATTTATCGGATGCGTCCGTCTGTTCTTCTGAGATCAGCTTGACTTACGTATGTTCGATCACCTCTAGTGTTAAACGCTCAATTACAAGCTATCCTCTGGCTATTTTAGATCTTTCGGACTGATTAAATGACCAGGATGCGATGCGTGCCCAGAGATTTCATGTCCAAATAGCCTAGAATTGTCTTCTTATTTAACCCGTTTACGATTACAACATAGTTATAGCACGTTTTCCTATCATTAACCTAGTGAAATTTATAGAAATCTAGATGTTTATTGCGAGTAGCATTTGTAGGTCAAGAACGGGAATACCGTCTGTGGTCATACCTAAGTACGTGGAGCACAGCTGCCTTGATTTATATATTAAAGTTGATCCCTTTTCCGTACACGGTGAACAAGCCAGCGGACAAATTAAGTAGAAATTACACGAGCTACGCAAGTAAATGAAAATAATTTGGACTTTTCAAGGTAAACTAGGGGTATCCTTAGGCCTTCTTGGCGATGTTTCAAGAAGCTATGCGAGATTTTAAATATTATCACCTTCAGTTTCCCATAGGGCCATCATTCCATTTTAGTTGCTTGTACATAATTCTGTGGGAAAAACATTTCTGGTCATGTGATTGCCTGAACTTTCACTTCCGGCAAAGTTTGCTAATACTTGATAAACAAAAGCTTATGTGGTGACAGACAATTCCATTGACTCAATTGTTGAGATTTGTGAAACCAATGAGAATGATTTGTCATATGAGAAGTGTATGGCAGTTGATCAACTGAACGTGTGGTCAAGAAAGCAAGCTTTGTTTCCCCGTTTGTTTTTGGCTGAGTTGATTCTTAGCAAATTAATTTGCACACTAGAGACTGTTTCTGATAAATCCTCTTAACGCATAACAATAATGTTGACAGTCTTATCGAATCAAAATCTTCGTTGATATGTTAGAAGAATGATAGAGTGTTTTTCAGTCAACAGTGTTGAGGGTAGTTCATTGTTGTTATGAACGATCTAGACTGCTTTGAAGTCTAAGAGTTCATTATAAGAAGTTGCCCAAAACATTTCTTACAATTTTTTGTCTAGCACTACTACTCAAGTCTTCTGCTTGTTGATTAGTTCACACTTTATGCAAGCTAGTTAACTAAGTAGACATTTTTAAAGAACAGGTTTATATGAGATGGAGTCCCATCAGACTATAAGACATTCCTGTATTGATCGAAGGGTAAAAAGTTGATGGACAGGCCATAGTTGTAAAGAATATGTTCCCAAGTAGAAGTGATTGAAATCAGATTTGGACAAAGACATTTGGATGCAGCATGTCAACTTAGAACATTCAAGTCACTAAGACAGCTTACTGTTGTTATCAGTTAACACACAGAGGCGTTAAAAATACACATATCTGGTTATCTGTAGATATTCATTTGAGAGGAGCCTAACAGAACTGTAAGCGAGCCCAACTATCGTATACATATCGGCCGAGTACAATTGTGAACATTTCAAACGGGTTAGCTGTTTCCGATGACTTAAGCAGTGCGTTCAACGGGGAGAAAGGTATAAGTGAGAAGTTTGTCTACACAGTAGAACGTTCGGATGAAGTCCAATTATTTAAAAAAATGACGCATTCCTAGGTCGTTCATGACTAATAAGATGAAGCCTGCTGGTGCGTAACCAGGTGTTTGTAGGCAGGAACGAAAGCCTGTTGTAGATGTAGTGGTTGGACATTAATCCGACACTGTCAGTCTTCTCTGGATACATTCTAAGTCTCTGTAAACTTTCAGTAGCCATCCCGAGGACAGCATCAATATAAGTCATTCGTGTTGGAGAGAACAGTAAAGTATGCATGTTTTTTTTGTGTACAGGGATGTACAACAAATTTGTATATTACATAAAAGGCTCCGAAGGTACGTTCTAGAAACCCTCGTTAAGCTGAAACTTGTGGACTTAAATTTTCTGTCTCTAGAGTCCCTTAACGTCAATCACCTATAGTTGATGTCAATCTGGTGTCTCCAAAGTAGTGAGCACTGTAAGTTCGGTGATGAATCTGTATGAAACCGCATGTATTCAAATTGATTGGTAATTTGTCGCCTTTGCATGATTGGTCAGTACGGTTCAGATGGGCTTGACGAATTTTCTTATCTTCATGGTTTATCATTTGCCAGCCATAAGCATTGTTGACCTGGAGCATTACCAGCAATATCACAATGCTTGATAACTGAAGAACAAATGGTACACACAGAACAATCCTTTGAGGATGCCGCTGTTAACAGACAGCTTGTCTGACTGCTGTCCACTTATCCGCTTCCGATTATCCTCCCATTCATCCAGGCAACGGTTCACTTAGATCTTAGTTGCGGAGGTTTTGTAAAAAATGCTATGATCAGCAATACCGCAGTATTTGAAAAAACCGGGACAAACAACAGTAGCGGGCGGCTTTAAACCTGTGCTTATGGATCAGTGATGGGGAGCAATTAACAGCTGTGTAATGCATGAATTTATCCACCCACCCATTCAAACATAAACGACCACTAATCTGTCAGAACTCCATAGAACACCGTGGAATAACATTAGTCAACAGTCTTATTGCGGAAGGTTTGATCTTACTTATATTTTGCACAGAGCTCATGATACAATCGGAATAGTTAGTTGTGTCCATCAGTCAGTTTGCTGTCCAAAGCTTAACTAACAGAAACACATGTTTGTTCAGCCTTACTAGTTCATTTGAATTATTACGACAAATATTACTACAATCAGAAAAGTGGCAGAAATAGTCCGAATTTGAATCAACTGCTCATTCAGGTAGAGACCATTACCGTACAATGTACTTGTCATAATCGAGAAAATTCAAACGACACGCATTCACCTCTCTTACGAATAAACAAGATTGAGACTACCATAGTTGAAAACATTTGGCTTTTAAGTTGCAATTTAATTTATAATGGGCTTCATCTACTTACCTTGATTCAGAAGAATATCTACACCAAGCAAAGGAAAGAGGAAAGAATCCAAGTGGATACGTCCGAAAACTTCATGCACTCCTTCCATCTCCTCGACACACTTTTCGTGTTGTATTTGTTCTTCATTCGGGTAGCATCCGTTAGCGGTTGGTTTGACTGTAAAACGTTCCTTTAGTCTGGCTCTCAGAAACTGCGAAATATTCACTTGATCTTCCATCGCACAAATCATCGTAAGTTGGTGCCATCTACCTTTCAACATATTCAGTCGTTCTGCAAGGGAGTGACCAATGAGGCGAAGTAACGTGGTGGTCAGACATCGCAAAACCGATTGTCGGCTGTATTCAATTGACCTTTCTTGGCCCGATTCATTATAGAATAATTGGAGCTGGCTTAAGCAAGTGATCAATGCTTCTTCTGGTTGTTTTACAAGACGCACCAACCGAAAAATCCAGGACTGCATTTTTGATTGTATGAACTGTTTGGACTGTTTGAGCACATCAGCCTCCAAATCGCTTGTTGCATACTCCGGCTTAGAAGGCGTCGGATAATTTTGGGCTGGAAGTGATGATGTACTGACGAGTGCAGGCTTAGGTACAGTGAACCTATTGGATAACGGAGCATTAAATAATTGATGGAAAATGAGATCTGAGAGGGAGTTCGGTGTTAAACTATGTAACTTTTCGTTCTGAGGGCCATTTTTTCTGTTAGAATAGTAAACACTTACTAAGGGTTGAAGATTTGAGTTTGGAGTTGATGTCCATCGCTCGGAGGTCAGTTGTGGTACTGTTTCACCGCGCCTATTATCAACTTCTAAAACGGAGTGACTGCTTAGTCTCTCAGCTTTGTTTAAATTGCGAATATGAGGTAGGCGCTGCGTCTGAACTCTCTGCGATATGGCGTCTACGTCTAGTGACGGGACATGGGGATACTCCACAGAGTGAACTAACGGCCTACATCTTTCAGCTGTTAGTAAACTGTTTACGTTAGCAGATTTCACGTGACTGGCTACTTCACTGGCAGAAACTAAATGAGTGCTAACAGATGGAATCCTTGTATCTAATGACTTGTTGTTCATTTCAGACGAGTTCCATAACGCTGCCGCGGCAGATAATGCACTGGCCACACAAAACGGAGACGTAAGAATGTCCATCATATTTGGTATGGTAGTCCTACTTTCTGGAGTTATTGTGCTGGTAGGGACTGTGGCATATAAACGCTTCTCTAGACTGTTTGAAAGAAGATGGGCTTTCAATCGATATTCAGCTGAGTTGGATGCTGGACCTGGTCCTTTACCAATCACTGGAGATAATATAATTTGCTGGCGTGTTCCCGTGTGTGCGTTTACTCTCGACCGTTTTCCGTGTATCGTTGTCGACCTAATGTTTGATTTCAAAAAAGTCGATTTATATTTGAAGCTTTTGGTTGATGATGAAAGATCCAAAGGCTGATCGAGATTTGGCAGAAAGTTGTCCTCATTTAAAGGTTTCCAAGAAATTTGACACATTCGTTCGTTTCGAGAGTCGAAATTATCATACGATCTACATACAACTCGCTTTGGTTTAGCGACTGGCGACATTCCACCTAGGTAACCTGACCGAACCAGAGAAGATGGTCTAATGCATTTCCTATTGGCTTTTTCCAGTCGCACATGTAATTGGGTTTTGCCGCGCCTTTGATCCTTCAAACACTTCGTAATACTATCACTCTGAGAAAGCGGCTTGTGTGTATTCAACTTCACCGTGTGCTGATTGGTAACTGTAAACTCTTCAAGAGTTGGCACACATTTTATGGGCTTAGTCGGTTTTCTTCGCCTCAAGCAGACTACACCATCTTTGTAAGTCTTCAGTCCCTTCGGGTGTTTACAGGCCAGTAAGAAGAGCTGACTTCGAAGACATGCAGTGTGTATGTTTTCACGCCCAGAGAGCATGTCAAACAATATGCTACTGTTCTTTTTGGGATTGTTTTTCACAGGTTTGTTTCCAATATCAATTGCCAACTTATGCAAACCAACCAGCCCGTTGGAAACTTTATCTCCTGCAAGCTGTGTGTCCACTGTGACTTCAGGAGAATCGCCGCCTTTTGAATTCACTTCCAACTGCACACTGTCGACGCCATAATCGAAACTACTAGGAGACACCGACTGGTTTTCTGATTTTCTCAATGATTTATGAGCTTCTTCTTGAAGAGCCAAAGCCTCTGCGGCCAGTCTGTAGGATGAGAAATAAGGAAACAACCTCATTATAAAAGATCATAATAATTCGGCTAGAGAGCTGATAATGGAATTGTGCAAGACACACATCCGCTCTTTGATAAATCCATTAGGTCACCTAAATATTTACTAAAAGATTCACATGATTACTTAGCAAAGTGAAAAATTTTCATCCCAAATTTAAGAAGTTATCATAAGCCGCAATAAGAAAAGTTACTGCAAACTCATTTAATTCTAAAGCGTCATTAAGGAACTTCGCCGAAATGAACCTGTCAATACTTTGCAGGACCCAAGTAGACGCTGTTCGACAAGAATCCGGCTGAACGAGCTTATTCTGCTTCGATTCTGTACCGTTCTGTGTGCACTTGACAAGTGGATCAAAGGTGGTAGAAACTTATCGTTATGCCACTTTGGGTAACCATTCACTTCCGCCCTATAGATATATGGCTGGTATGCTTCAAAAATTGTCGATCAGGTTTGCACCAAAATGATGTATACACTTCAGTCTTTTGTTGTGGGAGGGATGAACAAGATGGTTACTTGCTGGGTTACTGCGATTCTTCGGACACCTGGCGATGTAATTAACCGTTAAATTCTTTAAAGCGCTTAAGATTTGTTTATTAACCAGTGCTTACTTTCAACACTAAAAACACATGCCAGTTGACCACAAACAGATTATTGCCGACTCTTTTGGCGAAACATATTATTTTCAAACATCATATCAGCCCCCATCATCATGGATTTCAGAGCCATCATGATTAGTTTTCTTTTTTTGCAAAACAGCACATGTTCGCTTTGAGATGACTACAAGGCGAATGTCCACCTAATTTAAACGATACCGAATCTATTTACCATAAATAAGCATGGATTAGTTTTACAATGCCCTTAGAATAACCCACGCACAGCTGTCTAGCACAAATACCGAAGTAGTCGTTAGAATAGATCTTGTTGCGTTAGCCATCATTAACAAGCTCAGGGATCGTCTCGTTTGGATGATGCTTTAAGATATTTGTTCATTCTTATACTGACCATACAAAGAGGGATTGTTTAGATAATGCATATCAGCAAGTAGTGACTTCTCAGGTTGTTTGGTGGTCCGCCAAAAGCTGAAATGCATTTATACAAAACCAAAATCTTGTTTCTGAAACCAACAAACCGCTTGAACTGAACTAATTTACTTTGACTACTTAACTTCAAGACCAGGACCAAATTTCATCCACCCATGCAGTATCGATCCCCCAACATGGTAGCCTCAGTCCGACGGTGGATGGTACTTGAATGACGACCTTGAATGACAACCGATGGCCTTCTCAAATTACATTGAACACACGCATATTGTGAGTATCTTTTTAGAGGATTACAATACTGCATATACATGGGCTAGTCATTTAATTTATTGCGATCACCCACTCGGCTGTTCTCAGTAACAAGCACAAGCTGTTATTCAGTGGCTAGTGTACGAAATAGCGTGATGATATTGGAGAAAGCATAGCAACTGAATACCATTTGTTCCACACGTCTATGAAGCTGAAGAATAGACAAATATCGATCTCACAATCCTACTGTTCGAGCAAACTGTTCAGTTCTTATCAGACTGTGTTCACAGTAACTCCACCTGGCCCCGAGGACTTAGCACAGAAACTGGTTGTTCCCCGTGAAGTTTGCGCGCAACACAAGGCAAGCACAGTGTATGCAACAGGGGTTCTTCTGAACGTGAATAAGTGATTGCAACTGAAACGTCATACCTACTGGGGGTGATAAACATGTTCCGCCAACAGTAAATCACATTTGTCCATAAAGCAAGTTGACTCTTACTGCGAATCTGTTTTTCACTGCAAGTATAAATCATGATCGCTGCAGATCACTTGCCACTGAACCCTTGAGCTTGCGGTATGACCCATTGACATTATTAATGCTGGACAAGGGTTTACATCGACTTACCATCTCTCACCTAAATTAACATCACCAGTTAACCTTCATACCAACTGGTCTGGTGGAGTTAGCAACGCAAACGTATGTTCTTGCATTGTATGATATTGTTTTGATAAGTAAGCGACAAGTCAAATTAAAACAACCTACCAACCATCACTAGTTTGGTCGCAAGCTCTATGCACTGTTAAAGCAACTACTATGCTGGGAGTTGCATTAACAAGCCAGCTGTGACTGAGCATTTTTAAGTTATGTGCTTGAAAAACACACACACACACAATTCAGAGACCCGCTGTAGTACCTTTCTGAAAGAAGAACCAGTTAACTGAACACTACTGACACGCATCTATGACTGAGTTTCTACAAGCGACCCGGGTATATATATATATATAGTGTAAGGCCAGTAAAATAATGGTCAACAAACTATCCATACAATCAGCAGAATGGTCAGTGTTCCTGCCAGGGGGCTGATTTTCAAACGAAGCAGAAAAGACGGAACACGCACTATCGGTCGAACCAGTTTCGGGATTATCGTCAGCTGTAAGACTATGTGAATCTACGGGTCAAATCGAACTTGAGCTGTTCAGAAGTAGGTTGGAATATCTCGGTTCATATTATCTGAGACAGATTCATCGTCAACTGTATGGACGCGATTTATTCAAATTAGCCAGTCAGATTGCAGCTGTTCAATCGGACACCTGTAAGCCTCAACACTAGCTGAGCTGTTTTCTCTCGTTGTCAACGTCTCCATAACGTAATTCGTTCTGACAATACGAATACCATATATGGTCGTTTTGTCTGATTCGAATTGTTTCTTGATTACTTTGTATGGTATGTATGCCACGTATACTCAGGGACGCTGACGTCTAGTTTTTGACTCGTTCCCAACTGATAGTGTTGCTCATTTCCTCTTTTAGGATTGAGATTCAAACCGTATGACTGTGCGCGTAGCGGAAGGAACAAGCCAATAGTTCCATACACTCCGGACAAGCCTTCGCACTACTGATGAATTCTGAGGAGAGAGAACATTAGGTCTTCGCGTCACCTCGAAGGAGGGTAGTTGACAAATAACGAGCCCAGCCCATGACCACACGTTGATACGATACCTCGGGTTTAAAAAGAGTGTGAGGTGCTAAAATAACATTGGGGTAAGAAAACTCTTACTATTCAATTACGCTAGTTGGCAGGTTCCGTTTCGTAGTTAGTACACAGTGAGAGCATCTGCCACCAAAATGTCTACACTCACAACTAGCTCAATATTTCAGATGTTTCATATCTTCGTCAATTTTGAAACGAAATTAACATTGCTTTTATTGCTATGGCAATAATCGTTTGTCAGAACCACAGTATCCTTAGCCCAGATTCAAATCTAAAGGTATATTTATGTTGGGAGTGTTGATCGCCAAGTTATTAAACTGCTCTCCATGGAGTTATTTACTATCCGCAAATGTGGTCGTCTTGACGGATGTTTTTCCAGCTCATTTCATCACAAGTTCATATCACACTTAAATGATGTAAGTATATTTTCGGCCAATGCTTCGAGTTGTTGTGCTAGACAGATCCCATATTTCTTCTCGACCAACATTTATGTTATTGCTGCTGATGGTTACCTTCAGGTCACGAGACGAACACAGGGAGATTGTTGTTTTGTCTGAAGTTTGCTTGTACAGACACTCGCTTAACGTGTGCGAACGTTTTTCGTTCTGCGTGAGTGTATGTGTATCTCTGTCGAGTCCAAAAAGTTGGTTTCTGTACAGGTAACCGAACTCACTGTGCCAGCTTGGTCACGATTACCAAAGTGAACCAGTCTGTCAGCGGTCCTCGGTCGAGGCTAATCTATACAGTGGGAGCAATAGGAAACTGTTCTTTCGACGCAGTCAGTCACAGGTCTAAAGGAATTGCATGACGATTTGGTCATATTTGTTGTTGGGTTTAAATGTCTGATAGCATGCATACCTTTCCAAAAATTGTGTATGTGCACTTTTATTGATGTGACCCATGTAGGCAGTCAGGCAGTCGACTGGCCAGACATGGGTGGCAATTAGTCAGGTTATACAACCATCACACTCGAGGAAGCCTGTTAGGCACAGGTCAGACAAGTGGGCACATAACACACACGTGCATGCGCGATACTAACCTGGACTACTATCAATACGACCGGGACAACGTTTCGTAATCACAGACCGGTTGTTTACTTTTTCCCCTCAGCCAGACGTGCAAGACAGTGAGCGAGAACGGTGACCTCTAAATGTGTGTTTCACACGTCTGCCAAAAACAAGCAGAGCCTTGCCGTATGGTGCGTGTCGTTGGACGAACAGCATCGGGATTACAGATATGAAGTTGGGTTTGATATACTCGGACTAGCAGTTGAGCGGAAGATTGAACTGGGTTGCAATTCTAGTTCACCAGTACTACAACTACATGCTTGAACTTCCTAAAGCTAGTGCAAACGACGAAGAAAGAAGAAAACCATGTGTGGTGGATAATTCTCGTTGGTCACGACCTTGTGAACGTTGTTGATGATGTAGTGGTGATACGCTCAGACTGGAAGTTCTTTTAATTGGGTCATCAACAACAGCAGATCACTTCTTTGTGAATCGTTCGTGCGACGTTGAAGACAATGTCAAACCATGGATAACTGTAAGCAATGCGATTTACTCTTTGCTTTAGTCGAATGACCTTATCCGAGAAAACAAAGGTAGGTTTGGTCAAAAGGGAATGTACTTCAATTGTGTTGCCCATTAAAAATCAGCTAACGTATAAGTAGCGATTTTAACAAATTCCAGATTATTCTCTACTTTCATAGGTATGACGGCGCCAAGCCTGCGATGGGGTTGGGGATTATCCCCTGAGCAAATCATTTAAAGGTACAGTTTTACCGCCGTGGAATAAAAAGGTATGAAGAGTTATCCACGGGAGGTTTTCCGACATGCCAGATTATCGGATGTTCACTCATCACCACTTTTCAGAAATTTCTCGAAGCAATTCAGTCCACCTTTGTAAAATTACAACTGTTGTCCAATGAGTTGGTGAAATACTGTTTTCAGTCGAATTTCTCAGATGGGTCACAGGCTGACATGATGAATGAAATTATTTGATTTTGTTTAATTGCTGAGAAAGCCGAATCGATCTGTTGGAAGTTAGATGGAGACATCTGTTAAGCTAACAGTTACTAAGGAGAAGAGGATTAGAGGACAACGAGTTTCTATTTCTATATTGAGTGGAAAACATTTTATCTCCGATGAAAGAAGTGTGTTTCCTCTCTGCATTTCAACAATAAATTTGGTCACTAAAAATAATTCACGTAATGGACTTGGAAAACTAAGGAGAATTAGGTGGGTTTAATAACTTGCGGTGATAAAACGAAACTTGAATTCTTTTCTCACGGACAAAGACAAGACTCGGAGTTGTTGGAAGAATATCAACCTCGCGAAAATCGACATGAATTAACGAATAATTTGGTGGTTTCGGGCCTCGAGTGGAAAAGTTCACATATAGACCCAAATCCTTATCAATAAACTGTTAACTGAACGATAACAACCACTTGACCTCCGGATAACTGTACAATTAATCCACGTGTTTGTTTCATTGGTGTCTTCAAATTCGTTCAGGGTTCAACCGCTGGATAAGTGGAATATACAACTATTGAACGTTGGTTACGAGAAACGAGTTGATAAATGTGTTGAGTTTGACGAGTGATGTTTCCAACCGTGAGGATACTTCTTGAGAAGAAGTATGACATGCATTTACATCAATCTTTGCTGCTTGTTCACTGGGTGGACTCGGTAGATATTGAGCAATGGATAAACAATTCAGGGAAACTGTTTTTCATATAACTAACGCTAAATACCTCACCGGATGCAGATTCTCACCCGAGTCTGTTTCACATTCTGACTAGGTTGAAGAAGTTTTAAATCGCTCCAAGAATCCAGACTGGATGAACCCTCCTTTGAATTGGAAGCATAAGGTGCAGCGGGTGTGACTGACACAGAACTTAATGGTTTGTGAATAGATATTGATGTAATACGGGGGTAGAAGATCAAAAAGCTCTCGTGGGACCAAAAAGACTTTGAAGTTGCTGATGAAAACACTATTTTCAGCTCCACTGGAATTTATCGCACAAAAAGCTCGTTCAAATTTACGGCGGAAACTTGTTCGGAAAGTAATGCAGAAACTCAAAAACGTCCAGTACAAACATGTGGCACATCCGTAAGGGTAAAGAAAACCTGTGAGTTTCAGATGTCCGAGTACAGAGCCGTTTGTTTCGTCAAGCGAAAGGGATTGACTAAGTCAGATAATGTTACATCAACTAAGCAAGGACCACTTTGCAGTGCTTTTCCAATAACTGAACGTGCACCTCCTCAGTGCAGACCATCACGTTCGATCCCGACGGTGTCTGCCTAACAAGTGACTAGTCTGTATTGGTGAACTGGAATGATGTTATTTAACATACTTTTTCAACTGGCAACGAAGTGTAAATATCAAATTCTCTGGGCATGTGAAAGTCGTAGTTGACAACCCACCTTTGTAGCTTGCGTTCACCTAATTGTAATGAAGTTCATTTGCTCATCACGCAGTCGTCTGCATGAACTCCGACTGCCGTTATTGAGTCTATTCTGACTATGGCACTATAACACGATATACTATTGACATTGGGCCTTACATGACGGTAAACATTCCATGGTTTCACTACTGAAAATAGTAATTTTACCAATAATTATATGACTATCACATTAACCTAATCGACATAATCCATTCACTTACTTAGCATCTCAATGCTTCCAAAGATAGCAATTCCGGTAGATGAAACGGCTGGATGAATTTTTGTTGAATTAGAATTTCAAAGACAAGTATGGTTATTTTGACGATGATTGTAGGTGACCTAGAAGACAGAATGGGCTTGCGAAGTCATACGACAACGACAAATTTATCCAGTAGAATCCAGTTCGCTTTGCAAATCCTAAAGAAAATGCATTGATCGCTAACGGCTGCCATGTTCAACCAAACGGATACCTGTATATGAAGGCTTGTGTTTGTAGTAGTATGAATTTCCAAAATGGCATGTCAACGCTGCCTTGACTAGATGTTCTTAAGTCACTATTTACTTCTATTAAATTGACCAAATATTTTTTCTGGAACTCAAAACGACAGTTAGAATTATACCATTGAAAGCTTCCGAGGGCTTGATTATCCGTAAGATTATACGTAAACGGTTTGCGAAGTTCGATAGTTCAACAGGGCACATATTCTTTGGAGATGTGAAAATGAAAATGACCCGCTTACGTTCAAAATTCTATGATTTTATGTAGCTTTGCCAAACAAAGAAATCAAAGGTAGTATGGAAGTTAATAGGTGAATTTTATATCTGTGTGTTCCTGTCTTCTACTCCCTTAAAGATACTTGTGTCAGAATGATATCAATGCCAATCCGGCTTCATTCTTGAAAATTCTGGTGCACAAACCGCAGTCAACAAAATCACATAAACAAACCCCAGCTTGTATGGAGTAACTGTTATCTTTTTTTATCGCATTCTCCTATAAACCATAGTGTTTGGTTAAACATGAAAAGGCTGTAGTGCCAAAATGAATACAACTGAGGAGAACAAATTTCATTTGAGGCATTTGCTACTTAGTTGTGAACGCTCGATCGTGTGCTCAGGTAATATATTTTTCGCTACGTTTACCACACAGTAACCTCGAGCAGATTAATGGGTAATTGTAACTAAGGTCAGCGTTCAAGGTGATGAAAAGAAAATTGTCCCGTGATTTGAGGTCTAGGTGATCAGGATAGAAGAGCATTCTGGTATCCCGATTGTAGTGTTTTATGATGTTCACTCCCAAATAAGACTGTATCCAGACTGACCAACGAAACAACAACGAGCCACACAGCAGTCAACCGAATCAATCTGCCATTTTCTATGCAGTCAATACCGCTGGATGAGTTGTATACGAACTCAGCATTTCAAAAGATTTCCAGGGTTCATCCCTTTTCACCCATCCGCACAAGATGAGTTCAGCCAAAGGGAGATTCTGTTGTAAAATGTTGACTTGACAACACGCCTCATAAAATATTTAAGTAGCCAAACTCCAGTATCAGGGCCGCTCTCGTTTTCTGGCTAAATGGCGCCATTGGAGGTGATCATGTTACAAAACGGGTAGCCCTTAGATGAAACAAAATCTCTATTCAAGGTATAACCTTGAATAAAATGGCAGACATGTCAATAAAACGTGCAAAATTATACAGCAATATATAAAGTATATATGTGTACAAATATGGACTCGGCATTTCAATATACAGAAATCGAAAATGAAATTTCAGACATTGTAACATTCTTAATGTGAGATTTACGCGGTGAATTTCCGCATCTTCCTTCTGCAGGTTTCTTTCACAAGTACTACACTCACCTTTAAACAGTTGTATCTATCCGTTTGACGTCTTGAAGCCCTTAATATGCGGATATGAAGTCTATAATAAAGGATCTCTCATTAGGTATATTGTATAATACATGTTTATGAGCTCAATGACGTGGCATTAGCCGGCTGGACACAAAGGCCTCAGTCACACACCTGCTGGTCTTATTCCTTCAGGTTTACACCGGATACGTGGTGTGTGCGTGGAACCGCAAGTGGTTCAGCGCAACCCAGTTGCAGTGATGGTTAAGCGCAAGCCTCCTTTGGCTTCGGTCATTGTGACATGCTAATCCGTTTCGGATAACGTCAGCCATGGCTGAATGTACATTGCTGGATTAATATCCCTCGTTCCAGTGAGGTGCCAGCTGCCATCTCTGAGGAACCCACATAAATGTATTGTATTCACTCCGAAGACAATGCGCCAAAGATAAACTTGTTTGCTGCGCGGCTCTTCTTTTGACGATTCCAGGCTTGTTTACTGCACAGAAGCACCCTCCTTTGTAATACCGAACAAGGGATAGGTATATATGCCGGCTGAACACACCTGAAGCTATATCAAACGGTTTTGCCAATGGTGGTGTTCGCGGCTGCAGCTTGCAAACGTTTGCGAGGTCTGCTACCAGTTTTCTCATCAGTATCAACCACGTTTTCTTTATGGAGAACGAAGTTACGAACATGCTTTCTATAAGTACCCTACGTACCTGAGAGTTGATGCTATTCGAAGTCTTCTGCAATCCATTATTGAAATGTTACTTTAACAAGAGATGCTAATTTCTCACACATTTCATACTAAACCTATCTCTTTTTGGCAAAGTAAGGCAATTTTTTCGACGGGCTATTCCAACAGACAAGCAGCGTTCAGTGTTGAACATTCATTAGGTTCATCTTTGATGTAACGCGCTATTCTCATAGCGCTGTTGTATTAATTAAGGTCGGCCAAGTGGGTGCTTCATACTGTATGAGTCGGTAGGTATTTAGCATCAGTGACGACCGAACTGGTTAGATGACAGCTATGCAGCTATCTCCAGCCTTATACGAGGAGAGAATGCACCGTTTGCTGTTTCCACAGTGGACCCAGGTAATGAAGCCGAAAGAGCCACTTTCCGGAGTGTTCGTATGGTGATTGTCACTAAACCTATTTCTCATCATTGTTGTTCTATTACATTGCTGACAATAAGTTGTACAATTGCGCTCGAGAGATAAATTGCGTGCTTTGCTTAGTTCGATTGGTATTACTATTGCGTCGAAGCTAGCTCTGGGGTTGAGCTAAGTTAAATACTTTATTTCTGTATTTCTGGAACTATCACAGTTCGTCGACAATCCGGCGAGCGGCTTCGCAGACTCGAAGGCGATTAATTGAGAAAAGCAAGGCGAAGTGATGCACAGCTACGCTGACGGCTGACAACACAAGGAGTTCTACGAGTCGCCCATAGTCATTTTTCGCCCACCCATCTAGTCTACTGAAGCAGTGATTGACATGATCTCTGGTCTTTTGTACACTCAACCGGATGAATCATGAAAATCTTACGCAAGCCTACTAACCCGGCTGGCCACCATTGATTGATTCCCGGTGGCCAAAAACTGAGATACCAGGATGTTACTCAGTTAGGTCTTTCGCGTTGTAAAATTGATTTTAGATTTTGAGACGACCTAGCACTGAACCGGGGGGTCTGGAAGAATACAATCTTGACAGCTATTCGAAGGTTCAATCAACAACAGTTGAGGGACCGTGAACAGAAGAGTTCGGTATACAAAGAAACCACAGGTGTCATAGGTCGTGGTAAAATGACTATATGGCGATACGAGGAATGTGGTCACGAACGCGCTGGCCGTCCCGGATTAGTGGGTCATCAAGTTACTCATAGTAAACCGTTGGCGAACAGACAACGAGCGTGCTGGACTCATGTAGGTTACGTTAGTTATCTTTTTTCAGTCATACAAACCAACGGCCGCGGTCGCTAGATGAGTCGCTCTCCGTCCTTTCTAGAAACCTAGGCCGCGGTGGCCTTCTATCCCTTCTTCTGTTCGGTGTTGTTGTGTCGCTTGGTAAATGTTTTGTTTGCTTTTTGATCAGAATTTGAATGTTGTTTTCCATCCCTATCCTCTATAGAGTGTAATAACATTTACGCATACACCGAATGTCTTCCTGCATTGTATTTTCAACTTTTCTTCCTAGTTTAGATCTTACGACTGAAATCTCTCTTTGTTTACTTCCTCAGAGATTTCAGTTTCGTGCTAGCCTGGCAATTGGTTAACCAGCATTGGCTGGCTGAGCACAAAATTCACACTCACACGTCACCTGGTCATATTCTCTTCAGTTTACACTGGACACGTGGTGTGTAAGTGGAACTACAAGTGGTGCAACGCAAGCCACTGATGGTGATGGTTAAACGCATGCGTCGTTTGGCTTCGGCTAATGCGGTAGGCGAATCCAAAACAGATACCACCAACCGTGTATGTGACACTGGTGAGGTAAAAATGTTCCATTCTACGTTTGAGAAGGAGATATTGCAATAGGTCTCTGATGGAAACCGTTACAAGTGGATGCCTTCATATTTTACATAAAATTCTGCGGATTGGCATGACTGTATCGGATGTCTTGCGTGCATTTTACTGATTTTTTACGAAAGTGGTAACGGTGATAGCGCGGCGGCCTGGCACAGAAGTTCCATCTAAAAGTTTTCATTAGACTTCATGTCAATGAATCGAAAAGTAACATTACTCAAGAAGTGACATCATCATAGAGGGCCTTTATTCCTAAGGTTCACCTGTGTCATAAATTGACTTCGTTCGAATACTCTTCGACTATCGAATAGACTAGTTTATTCGAACTTAGACCGAAGGTCGATCCTGTGTTCAGTGCAACGGCTGGATATAGAGTACGCGAGAACCCGTCAAAAGTCGGGCATTTTTCAAAGACTGACGAAGTTAAAATGGTTTAATCCGGTTTCCGTACTGGAACGAATCAATCATCTTAAAATGTGCTGACCAATATGAGATCAATACGAGCTATATTATGAAATGCAATGTAGGTGAGTGCGTAAAACAAACAGCTCCTAAAATGAAGTGAGTTCATACTAACCCAAAGTCGAACTACTTGGCTTCCAAAAACTTACTGGTAGCGTTAAGAAACAACGAACATGACAATTCACTCTACTGAATAAATGGATCATTTTGGTTTCGAGCGTCGTCGTTGACTGGGTTATTCCAGCTAGCCTTACGAACGACATAGCTAATTTCAGTAAGTCTTAGTTGCTACAATGAAATAGAGACAATGTTTTGAACATTTAGAAAAAAAATAAATAATGAACAAATCGTTCGAGTAAAAGTAATACTGTATTCAGTTTTTTGGTATTCATTTTCAAAACTGCTGAACTTTTGTGTAAACTGATCGGGTAGAAAATGCATAACAGAGAATCTAACTGGTTACAAACGTGATATGAATCGAAAGGTCTAGTTGCAGAACTGTCGGTAAATTTTTGAGCTATTCTATGATCTTGCGACCAAAATCCATTCGTACGTTGTATCCATACAGTCCACACTTTTAGGACAGACAATGATCATATTCTTGGTGGTCGACGGAATACACTTTTCCTTGGTTTGTGCTATGAACTCGATCTTTCCCATCCACTCACTTGTACAAAAGCAAAATTTACGATGAGAGGTGAACATGAGAGTTTTAAATTTCAGATCAATGTTAACGTAGGATAGCGGATGAATTTATACATTCATATTCCTTGTTATTAACATCCGAATTCTTTTTTGTTCGAGTTTTTAAGCGAAGATTGTTGTGATCGTAAAAGACGCTTGGCCTACAAAGTTGTTTATTAGATAAAAACCGTACAGGCTGTGTTAAGATATAAGACCACGAACACGCACACTCATTTGCATGGCTGATTTGTATTCACGTGCATTGGGTAGTAGTGCTTTATCGTTTACCTTAGTGGCTCATCTCCCATAGTGTGTACACACTATTCCAATAGTCGTTCCTGGTGTACCGCCTTCCTGGCGTTAATACTTATCCTTTAGTTCCCAAATTCACGCACTATACTACCCACAAACGAACCTGCTTGTTATACAACAATTAGCCCTTCTTTCAGTGAAACGAGTGAATTTTATGTCGCCGGCTGAAAAAGTCCAGTTGGATATTTCTGCTTTAATGGTTCTCAACCAATATTGAAACTAAGGATAATTAGTTGGTTTGACTGAGAATTTCTGACGATGTCATCAAGACAGAATTTAGTAAGAATGTTTTCCAGCCAGCCCCTCTGAGTATAGACTCTAAGCTTCGGTTCATAGGTGCGAAACTGTTGATCAGGTGTGAGTATTGCTCAGTTTGCACTAAACAAGTCTTCAGCTACATATTAGTATCCCGAAGATTGGTTCACACATCGACAATAAGAGTAGTGGTTGGTGTTTACTAATCAGCAGACAAAACACAACCATCTCGATAGCAGGATGAAATCAAGCTAGCTGAATAACGAAAATCCTCTTGGTGAAAATTATCACTAAGAAGTGACGAACAATTGTCAATTAATCCAACTGTTTTTTGATGCCGACCCTCACAGCAACACGCCACCAACAGAATTATTCGTATATTGACTCAGTGGCTGAAAATAACGTGAGTGAATTTCGAACCGACAAAACTGGTGGTAACTCCCAAAGCTACCAGCAAGTAGAGTACCCCCACTATCAGTGAAGTTTTCGTTGGTATATGCAGGCTAAACATCATGCTAGACAATCTTCAGTTTTTGACAGACTCATAGGGCTACCTGTACAATCTATTGGTAACAGCAGTTCTTCAGACACAATGTTCACAAATTAAGGTAGGTATCAGTAAAACTGAGAAAAATCTAACAAAACAGTTCTATCAATCACTTTGTGGATATCTGGTTTCGTTCTTCGAATTAATTCTATACAAATGTGGTCAATATGGAAAATGCTGGCTGGATAGATACATGTGAACTACTGTTGAGCCAATCACTAATTCAAGCAACTTTCATTTTTGTCATGTTCACACCAGAGACTTTTCTAATACGAATGGTATTATCAGACTGCATTGAATTATTCAATGTATAGACTTCTGAGTGATAACAAAACCGACTTGCATTGGTGAGTCCTTAATGATTTTGATGGGTATAGTTATAGTACCTTCTTAATCCGACCTCATTTTCGAAGTCATACGAAGATTACCGCCGGTACATTGAAAAAAAGGTGTAAACTTCGGAACATGGTGACTAACACTAATCTAAAGTTTACGGATATAACCATATCTTTCTGCTGGCTTGATCTGTACACATGTTTCTACGTGGATTCACTATATGATTCCGATGTGAGCCCGATGCTACTACCCCAGTGCAAAAGGTAGATTTATGTTTCCGTAGCGATTCTCACTCATTATCCAACTCTTCACCCATTAGAACGTCTTCAATTGTTTTGTGAGACTTTTCAAAGTTTGACACATTTTTGATTTGCGCCGTCTCTAGTGCATTTGACTTGACATTAATCCACCTCGCGCCTTCATTCTCTTAGTTACAGTCGTCGGGTTATGAGTAGCCCATTCCTTTTGTCCACCAATGACTGAGTTCTAAGAGAACTGAAAGTCTACTCCACTGCCACTTCACAAAATAGATTGATCAAAGCAATTTGTCATAATGTTAGTGACTGACACTACAACTACTCACTGTAAACAAATGTACTGACGACAGTATGAATTTGTTATCGTAAGTTGGTATTTGTTTCTATGGTTTTGAGGGACAGTGATTCAACTTCAAGAAAAAAGATCCCTCGTGAATCATGACTGAAGTGTTTTTACTTTACTTTTGTAACTCACATGGAAAGATTATGACATAATTCATAGGCATTGACAAAACGGGAAAAAACTACCGCATAATACGTAAATCTACTATGATGTGACATGTAAATGTTAGACCTTAAATATTACACATCTTAATTAACAAACTTTTAATTATTCGAACACAGTTATTTGAATAGCGAAGACATCGCGGACAGTTCAAAATGCCCTAAAGTAACACAAACTCTCAACTGCCTCAATTGGTACCTAAAGATAGATATCTGTACTGCGGGTAGCTGTAACTGTTCGGCGTATGTTTAGGCAAACCAGCGAACACAGACCATGGAACAGGTATATCACATAGAATGTCGGTTTCAAGGAACCACTATTAAAATTCGGGACTTAATGCTTATAAGTGTATTATATTGTCATACAAATATTAAAATGAGAGCGAACTCACCGGATAATAAACATCATGCGTTCGGAAACATTATGGTATTTTATTCTGATCCGATTTAGGCCTCGAAATTCAGCGATATTGACACTTTAGCTGTCATATTAGATGAACAGAATGCGAAACGCCGATGTCGAGTTTGGGGCAAAAAATTATAACAACACTTGAAAGATAAGTTACTCCAATACAGATATTCTCTTACGTCACATGTTTCCATAGCCTAAATGGATTGTTTACCGTCCGGTATGAATGAAATTGGAACTAGGGCCTCAAGACCCACCACATACGAGATCGAAAAATGAGTAGTTGAAAGGGGTGGAACCAACTCCAGTGCAGAAGGTAGTGGGCCCAATCACATGGACTACCTATCTGAGCAGCCGTTTCAAAATGCGCTGTCAGCAGTTATTGGTCTTTGCGTTTTCATACGTACAACTTGTATTGTGGATGTTCACCCATAGTGAAGGATTCGTGTGCGTGTGATGTGGTAGGATACGGTTTATGGTCCAAGGGGTTTCTATCTCGGCCAGCGGATCGCATTTACACACGTATGCGTACGCACACATTCACTATGTACTCAGTCTGCCCATGTCCCATCTTCTAGCCCCTCCCCACCCCCATCGTCGAGTGTACCGCTGTGATCGCGTGAAAACGTTGCTGTGACTGCTTGTGCAGACAGGCTCTGAGGCAGAAGCGCCTGCCTGACACTGCTGTTGCCTGAGTGAATGCACTTTAGTCAGTTGACCAATCCGCTTGCTCAAATGATGCAGATTATTGTCTCCACTTGTGATTGGTCTGTTGGCCACAGTGCATTGTCTCGATCACAGCTGGCCGAGAACAGTTTCGGATTTGCCCCATTTATCTGACATCCAGTGCTACGGAGTGCAGTTAGGGTTGGTCGACCTCTGGGACTATCCTGTGCTCGCGTGTGCTTGGACGCTCAGAAAGAGGCACATCGCGTCTGCAACCTCACAACGCGGAGAGGCAGAGTTGTCCGAAAGCTATCACAATTTGTACCAGGGCTACTCAATTTGTTCTGATAAACAAATGTGGACTTTGGGTTTGTTATGGACAAACCAAAATTTCACAATTCTGTGCTTCATTATTCAATGGAAGTAACTGGCTTGTCCGACGATCGTTAATTTGTTTCCTAGTTTGAGTATTCGCACTAAACCATCGTTAAAAATACGTTGAACTTCACAGCCAGTTTCAAATAAGTATAACTTTACTGGTGATGTGTTATAAACAAACCAATGTTTTCGAAAAGGATTCATAATGCTTCACCCAACCGCCTAGCCACGATGAGTACACAAACATTTGGAGTAAATAACGCACTCTGTGTGAGAGACAGAAATAGGACACTGAAGACAGTAAAGACGTTGTTGTCGGTTAACTCGACAAAACTGAGTACGTAGGTAGTGGAAGCGGCCAGCGTAGAACAAGCTGATCGGTTAGAAAGCTGGTCAACGATCAAGCCTTTAACTTGCGTTGATTGGCAGTTTTGGTCTATCAGAAACATTGAATTCGAGGTTCGCTTCATGTACACGACCGAATCCATATAAGTAAGTGCTAAACCATATCCACTTTCAAATAATGTGCATTGCTTAACAGCTCTAACGTGGATAAAACGTGAGTATATTGTTTCTTTTGACAATGAGTTGCCTGAAGAGTGTTTGAATACGCAACCTGCGATTAAACGTGGGTTATGATTAATTTGTATCAACCAAATCCCCAGCTATTTATAGATGACTAGGAAGTATTTGAGCAAACTCTAAATGAGAGGCAAGATAAAAGTTTCATTGTGGTTAGAAAATACAAACGTTCACAGCAGAGTGTCATGGTTCCGATATACACGGTGAAGAGTTTGCTCATGATGGGTGAGCATCACTGAGATTTGCAGCTACATGTAAAGCCACCTCAAAACAACGTGATTCTTATCTCATTAACCCAATCCGATCACTACTAGCTGACCAACATTTGTCTCACTTGTACTCCTAACCACAACGAGATTGTGCCTGTTTTCTTATCAGTTATCTCATCTCTAGTTCTTCCGTTGTCATTAAATTTGCCAACATTGTGTCAGCCAAAGAAGAGAAGTTATCAATAGCAGTTACAGTAGCCAAAAAGTTCTTTTTCGTGACTTAATTTGGGGGAGGGGGGTAATTAAAAAGTATTCGGAACTGAAATGGAAAGAGAATAGAAAAATGAGTAGTTTACGGTAAATAACTTCAAAGGAGGAAGTGTTGAGCACTGTCTACTAAGAAGAGAACGAAACACTGTGACACACATTAATCAGCTATACTTGGTGTTTGATTACAGTTAGATCAAAGCCGGATTATGATCACGATTAGAAGGTTGTTGATATACATGATGTTTATCCAAAGGCATAATTAATATGTAACAGATCTCAGAATTAGTTTTGATTTAACAGACGATTTATACAAGACTTGTTAATCACGAACGCTCTTATTTATTGATACCCTAACATTCCTAAGCTTGCTCATTGGAGATGCCATGAGTATTCGGTTGAAAGTAAATGGGTAACAGTTACTATGCGTATGGTTTGACGGCAACTACAAATCAGCAGTTTCCTAAAAAGAATGGGTTTGGTTATATGAGAACAGATGTGTGTGAATACAGAACACCATGTTATTTTCCACACAATGGAAAAAGGATTTACCAACTTCACCCACAATTTTAAAGGCACTTATCGGTTACGAAGATTGCATATCCATTAAGGATAGCTTGAAACCAGAAAAATACATGTTAGCAAGTGTAAAATTTCTTTTGTCGATTGACCACATGTGTGCTTCAAGAGATCTTTCACATCGGTGATTAATTTTTGTTAGGCTTGCCAGGACTAGATAGATAAATCACGTTACGTAAGAGTACCGACTTGCTAGAAAAAGTTTACAACTCAAGTTTTTGGCGTTACATAATTAGACTTCACGAATCTGACTAACCTGACATTAATGACTACCATCCATCACCATATTGATGTACTGCTTCTGTCGAACTCATATAAATGTTTTATACTTAGCCTGGTGATCAAACATTGGAAACAAGCTTGTTTGCTACGTGCTTCTTCTCATGGATAAATCGATAGGATTTTCTCGCAACTGGAATCGAATAGATATCCATTCTCGCCATAGATAATCAAGTTCAGTGCTATATGTTCTGTGATATTTTTAAAAATTTTTCTCCGGCTTAATCCTGTTGATTTCTCATTACTTTATAGGGGAATACTTTGTGGTTGACTGTTGTCAGGTTGAATTGAATAGAACAAATTTTGTTTTCTACCGTTCAAACGAATAAAACTGTATGGCAATAAAAATCCACAACCCACTTAGTCAAGCTTATTAATTTCAAGATAGCATGCGACAATTGTGAAACAGCTCAATGTTCTCAAATACTGAAATAACAAATTGTGTGAGAAGTATCTGATAGGATACGTCATGTAACTTTTGAAAACGTATGGAACTTATTAAACATCATTGGTAACTTTAATGATGATGTGCAACTACGATATATTCGTGAGTGAATTGAAGGTTAAAGAGAAAATATCATTGAAACTTGACTTGACTTATATTAGCCCTATGTATAGAATCGAACAATCATTGCGAAGATGATTAAACTTTCGAAATAAACAATGGAAAGCAAGGTGATAATTACAGAACCGACTCATCAACTGTCTTTATATAAAAATAACTGCCAGATTTGTGCCAACAATAACCCAGACAGTGTATCAGATAGCATTTGACAAGCTGGCATCCTCAATACATAACTCTAACATCTAAGCTGATAAGTCCTCAATGCAAAATGTACTCATTTTCACCCTTAAATTTTATAAAGTCATTGGATAGGTAAATGTATGCGAATTGAATTTGTGACTTGAAACTTTTGATCATTAGATAAAACCAAACTTTTTGCTTGTTTGTCAACTGCAGGTCTAGGCTTTTATAATGCGAATTAGGTGACATGTACATTGTTGACACAATGAACAAAAATGAATAACGGTTTGTCAGTACTTAACTTGAACCCATTAACCAAATGTTTTTATGTGACTATGGTTTCTCAAATAAGAAACAGTTTTTCCACGCTAACGTGAATTGATAATCATGACTACCTTCATCTAGTGGACATATAATGACATAAATCAGTTGAATGAGCTAGCTTTGCAAGATATTTCGTCCACTGACGGTCCTGGTGGGTTTTGTCGAAATTCAGACTCGTGCGAAGAAATTAAGTGAACAAGACGGGTAATCTCGATCATGTTGCAGGAAGCAGACAACAAGTCCATCGCAAACATTTATATTTCCCAGGCAACATGTCTCACTATATATATGTCCATGTACTTCACATCTGTATTTCTTAAAAACATTCAAGTTGTTTGAAAATTTTTTGCAACCAATAACTATTTAGTTCACTGAGTGCACAATGATAATGCACCATAGAATGAACTTTTCAGTAAGAGATCACAGTTCACAGAAGCAATATTAATTTTCTTTAAAGTGACTAGTTTGTAAAACTGGTGGACGTAATCCATCGTATATACTGTGTGTCTCAAATCACTAAACAATGATTTACCAAGTAGAATGTTGAATCTGTTCATTTTTAGCTATACTACTCATAGAAGTTGAGTAGAGTTTAAAAAATATATTTATCTACTAAAAGGCATGACTGATAGGTGCATATGAAGTTGAAGCGACTGTGGTAAGTGATAATTTTGATAATAGTATTTCATTGTACATTTTTGAAACTTGTTTACCAAACCACTTTTGTTTTAACCAGTTATTCAGCTGTAACTTCCGTTCCGAGGCAAAACCACAACCCGCTTAGCACCTGGCTAGTTTGACGTACTTTCAATATACACACTAGTTTTACGGTTCAGTCAATGTACAGTTTTCACATTCGTACGTATTTCTACGATGAAGGTCAGTTATACTGCTTTACACTAACGAGTTGGAGTGTACTACAGGAAACATTATTGCTTTGCAGTGTTCCACGTAGTATTCTACCCACTGAAACTGTTCATGGGATGAGTTAGCGTTACTCAGATATTCTCGTTAATTATGGAGATAACAAGTAGCGATGTGGGAATGACGAATGGTATATTTGTTATTTGCGCGAACTCGCCAAGTAAATTTTATATCATTGCAATGTAACTTATCACGATATACTGCACAATAGTCTACTTGAACCATGCATCGCAATTATGTCATCGTACCGTTTTGATCTTGAAAAATCTACTTTAACTACGACTACATAAGTTTTAAGTATTATGACTCCGAAAATCGTGAAGGCACAAGCGAAAACCGTGTTAGTTGGTGTTGTTACATTTGTGTACAGAGTTCTTCCAAGAAGACCGTCAAGAAAAACCACTCCTGTCCAAACAACACTTTGTACATCGTATACCCTGAGCGGTCAAACAATCCTCTGAAAATCAAAGACGAAACATTTCAGGAGACCTAAGTTGTGGTTAGTCTGTCACACACAAATGTATTACGCCAGTCAGGTCGAATCACACCACTTCAGAGCGAATAAGTAAACTACATTTTGTGAGCAGTTCATACTTATCATTCTTGGAAATTACAATATGCTCCACAGCCGACTAATCAGTCTGATTTGAAATCTATTCAGCAATATTTCTGTTCCCTGGGTCACGTCGAATCAATATCCCTCAAAATATCTCTCGGATATGTGAACGGTAATCCACAGGCATGACCCTTCGCAAAGATAAATGAGCGAGGAAAATCAGAGGCTTTACAAGGAGAATCTAGACATCTGGAGTTAATGATTTGAGTGACAAAACTGCAAGGTGAAGTGAAGAACTTGTTGCCAAAATTTTGGCCAATTTTTCGAAGTTCATTAACACTGCAACCAATTGAATGACATTCCACAGACAGTAAGATTTTTCATCACGTTGCTTACCTTAACTTTCTTTTGACCCCATGCAAAAAAGTGGCTATATTTTCGTTCTGTCAGCTGGGAGTACCCCAGTTCAAATCGTTATTGTATGGCACTTGTTTAGATATGAGTTGGCTGACAGTAGCCTCAACTACTGCGAGACAATAGGCATTGAATGGCTTAATATCTATTAATTTGGTTTATCCTATGTATGGAAAGAACGGTATGCAGATATTACTGCTTACCTCGATGAGTGATAATTTTATAAGGGCCACGTAGTTACCACAACACGCTGGAAGCCGTGGCCATTTGATATCATACTTTTTAAAGAGTATATGATAATTCAGTATATCAAGAATAATCTACATGAGGACATAGCACCCATTATAGGTACCTGACCATTTTGATGTTTGAACAAAGCAGTTAAAACACGAACACTAGTAGATGCAAGCATTTCGTAATGACCCGTCAGTACCAAATTTACAATAACACGGGTGCGTTTTTTTATAGCAAGCAACTAGAGGGGTGGAAAAACATTAAGCGGGTTAGGATAGATCATTAAGTTCAGGGAAGGGGTAAATTCACGAACAGTTGTTTCTGAATAAAGAGAGCTGGTTTGAATCGGTTGATTGCGACTGTCTCGGCAAACCGTAAGAATCTTGGGTTAAAGTGATATAACAGGACTCTGAATGCACAAGTGGGATCGATAACGTGACCAGTGGTCAGGACTTGTCTAGCGACTCAGGAAGCTGGCTGTTTACGCGATTCAACAACATTGTCGTTCTCTGGTAACACGGGACTCTGCACCCATTTAGGTAGATGTTGCTTCATTCTGGAGCTCAGGCATCTCTCGGTTCTGCCTATGTAACTTTCTCCGCAGTTACATGCAAATTGGTAAATACAATGTGGAGTGGCACCGATAAGTTGATCTCCTTTGACTGAAGGTACCGGTAACATCTGAGTCCGAACGATAACACGGAGTTCAGCTGCATTAAAAGTCCGCTTAATCAAATTCCACAACCATTGTGTTGTTTGGTGCATAATATAATCACCCTTGAAAGGCAACTCTATGTAGACCTTCTTTTTCTCTACAGTGACCACCTCTTCGGATGGTACTTTTCGTCTACTGTGCCTATCCATTAACCTTCTGGGATAATCATTTGACTGTAGGACAGAAGTAATGAGATCTAATTCTTCCGCAAGGCTGTTATGCGTACAGATTCGCCTTGTCCGTGTAAAAAGCGTATTCACTAATGTTCGTTTATGTTGGACCGGTGTGAAGCTGCTGGAGTTTCAGTATTGACCGGACCATTTAGATTTCCTATAGACAGATCTTTTAACCGAACCATCTTCTCGACTACTGACAAGTATATCCAGAAATGGCAAACAGTTGTTGACCTCAAATTCACAAGTAACCTTCAAGTTAGGGTGACAACTATTTAGACGTTACACCAGGTTTTGATATTGTTCAACTTCTTGTATAGCAATGACATCCACAATGTTTCAGCGAATGAAATGCTTTCCTTCCCCGAAAACGCATACTCTCCCAAGAAGCCAGTCGTCGATCGAGAGGGCACTGTACTACCCAAACAACCTACCATGTGTAAATAGAAACCCACAAACCATTCACCATCATGTAGTATCCGACGCAAGATAATTAAACCATCCTATCCGAAGTAGTTTCAAACATTTTCATTTTACACAAAGCATGAGACGTGATTTCCGGTTGGCTTGTGCTAAAAAATCGCCTAATGCGACTAATAAAACTTTATCACTTGTTATTTTAACTTGTTCTGATAAATCGTACGACGGGAAACCAACAGAACCATTAACTATTATACACAATTCGTCATTACAAGCAGACGGACAAATAGAGAATAGCAAAACACAAGGGAATAGGTGAATGGACGGACGTTCTGTTTTGTGCAGCTAACCTCAACGAAGACCGACCTCTGGATGCTCGCCTCTGAATAAGCACGCTGCAAGTCATTACACAATATACACTATGAAGTATAATCTAAATCTCTGAAAACATACTAACCGCATACTTCATGGAACAATCGCGCTGAAGTAAGCATAGTGATTACATCTTAAACAATATGGTTCTAAAGTTTAGATGATAACACGTGAATAATAATGGTAGACATTTAATTTAAAAGTATAACTTCTGAAGTTTGAATACAAATTCATCTGAACCTCTCCTGGAAAAATTCAGCGGGGTTTAGAAACATAATTGTCTTATGTAGGACCAGTTGTCCACTGAATGAACAAGTAATCCCTAGGGTTGGTTGCCTCAAACAAAGTCAATTATGCGTGGTCTTTATTTCTGATGGAAATAAATTGTAACCTGATATTTGAGCCTATGTGTTCGCATGCTTAATGTCGTGGAAAGCACCAATTAATGGATGAATTTTAGTATTCTTTGTCTACTGATATAATCAGATCATAACACTTCTCCTGATGCGACCTGGTGATTAACTGCTTTTTGACTTGGCGAATTCCTGGACCACCTGAAACCGATAATAAATCACATATTCATTATGCATGTAACCATATGGGTTCTAGACACGCGCTAGTTAGCTCACTATGGATAAGACCAAAGTGCGATGAGTCGACAAGTCAGTTCTGGTGTGCATTTATTCATACGAAGTTGAAGAGACCGTACATAGTGGAACTAAACTATGTAACTCAGCAAGCACAAGTTAGGTCACACACGTGCGGTTGAATTACAGAGTTGTTTGAACGACATCTAGTGAATATGGCAAAACTGTGAGTTCAGCTGGTAACCATCTGTTTCGACGCAGGCCCCTTTTCTGTTTATATCCGCCCAAGTAGTTCACACAGAAGTTAAACCGGTTGTTAGATGTCGATCCGTACCAGTAACAACCAGCAGGAAAAACATTCGATCAAAGCAGATGGGGCTAATATAGTCCAACAAAGCGATGTAACCCTGCACTAACAAATCAGCTTTTAGTCATACAAGTCTTAGTCAACTGGGCACAAATAGTTGTTTTCCATTCTCTGGCAAGTGTTGTACATCTACAGACTAGCTGATGACAATAACAGTTAATATCAACGTTTGTAACTTCTACCTTAATCTAAGCCTTTCGGACAGATTGACAAACTTCTGAAACAGGTTCAAGTTACTGCCGACCGCCTTGCTAGATTTCAAATCACGGAATAACTATAAACAAGGCATAACTCTACAGCACTTTGTTCCCAATGTATTCCAACATCCGTAGATAATTATTCAATTAGAAGCACAAAAACCTCTGCTTATATGCTTCAATGGTCAAGCGCCACTCCCACTCGTTATGAACCCGCAAATTTTCCAAAACGAAATTGTTTCCTCATTTTATTTTCTTTCTGTGAGCCCAATCCCGATGAAGTATGCCGATAATATCGTTTTTGGTCATCAACACAGAAATATTCTCTTCTCCCATCCTGCAGAATGGTTTCGCCAAACTAGCTAACGCTCGTTTGCCCTCGCTCAATACATCCAGGTGTACTGATATTTTAATTTTCATTCTTGAGCAAATGCACTGCCGGCTGCCTTTTGATTAATGTCCTGAAATGCAACTTCAAAACAAATTACTTTCAAGGTCCACAAGCTGTTAAGGTATTACGTTCAAACGTCATTTGACTTGAGTCTCATGTAAAAAATATTTTGACTAAACTGGGAAGATTCACACAACGCGGTCTATGTCGTTTCCGATCCGGTATGAGTATATCCTCCCCGTTATGAAGGTATGCGCACTTCCCTTGGTTAAACTGTTCTCCCGGTCATTCCTACAGGGCTTCTAACCAAAAATGTTAAACCTCTTTCTACATTCACGAGGTATTTATTCAACTGAAGTGGTATTCCTTGTAACAGTCTCATTGAACATGTTGCATTGCAATATTTTGAGGCTTGCAATTTGTTTGTCTTTAAAATCGATAATCGCTTTCATTCAATTATTCATAAAAGTATATCCATATCCTCAAATGCGACTCGTTTCAAACTGATATACGTATGCACTCGTGCTTATGGTTCTTCTG